>PVLC010023237.1:0-25000 GCA_004027655.1 Graphiurus murinus
TATATATATATATATATATATATATATATATATATATATATATATATGTATATATATATATACATATTTTTTTTCTCCTGGTACTGGGGATTGAACCCAGGGCATTCTGCCTCTGAGCTACACCCCCAGCCCTATTTTTTTATTCTTTATTTTGAAACAGGGTTTCACTAAGTTGCGAAGTAGCTCACTAAGTAGCTGAGACTAGCCCAAAACCCAGATCCTCCAGTCTCAGCCTCCCTAGTACTGGGATTACAAGTGTGTGCCACCATGCCCGGCTCCAAAAATATACATATTTTTAATTGTGATGGAAAGCTGCTAATATTTCTAAGGGAAGAGTAAGTATTGAGATTTATGGATTTAAAGTATCCTTCTGGGTACTGGGTAGAAAATGAACTGGAGAAAGATCAGATTAAAGCACTTTAGAGGCTACTGATAAATAATCTAAGGAAGAAGACAGTAGCCAAGACTAGGGCCAGATGGTGGAGATGGAAAGTAAGGGGTCAATTTGGGATCTATTTCAGAGATTAACAGGACTTAGTCATTGGAAAGGAAAGTGGACATCAAGGCTGACTCCTACTTTTAAGGTGGAGCAGATAAGTATATGGTGATATTTGATAAGATGAGAAATCTTGGAGCAGGACTAGATAGGGGAGGGAAAGTGCAGAGTGTCACGTTTCGCGAGTTAGTTTGGAATGACTGTGACCCGTGAGCCACAATTCTGGAGCCTCAAGGACAGGTCTGGGATAGAAATCTGGGAATCATCAGTATAGAGAGAGTATTTTAAGCCTGAAGGTAGGAAGAGATCAACTAGAAAGAGAACATATGTGGGGGGAGAAAAAAAAGAGGTTGTGGACAGAGCTGCCTAGCAAGCCAAATTTAAAGTTCAGCTAGAGGAGAGAAGGAGTCAGCAAAGAAGACTGGAAAAAGAGAACAGAGAGGGAAAAAAACTCAAAGGGAAAGGCAGTGTCCAGACGCTGAGAGGAATGTGCATTTTTATTTTATTCTATTTTATTTTTTGTGATACTGAGGGTGGAACTGGGGGTGGAACCTAGTCTCACTACTTGTTGAAGCTGTCCTTGAACATTCGATTTTCCTGTCTCAGCCTCCCAAGTACTAGGATTACAGGCGTGCACCACCACGCCTGGCTGGAATGTGCATTTAGAAGGAGCGAGAACAAGCATCTATAAAAATCTGGAGAAGGGGATAGAAAGGCATCGCTTGTTTTGCAACATGGAGGTTACTGATGATATTAAAAACAGTTTTGGTGGAGTGGGAGAAACAGGTGTTGGGGAGGTAAGATAATTTTTCCTTAACCCCTCATAGTTTTTAGGTGGGACACATATAAGAAAAGACAGAGAAAAACAAACAACTTTTGTGTGGGACTGGGAATTGAACCCAGGGGTATTCTACCTTTGAGCTACTCCCCCCCTCTTCCCTGGTTTTTTTTTTTTTTTTTTATTGAACCCAGGAGCATTCTCCCTTTGAGTTATACCCCCAGCCCTATTTTTATTCTTTATTTTGAAACGGGGTCTCACTAAGTTGCAGAGGGCCTCTGTTAAGTTGCTGAGGTTGATCTTGAACCTGTGATTCTCCTGTCTCAAACTCTCAAGTACTGGAATTATAGGCGTTCTTCACCACACCTAGCTTCTATCTCTACATTTTTATCATTCTAAGTGCCCATATAAGTGAAATAATACAGAATTTTTTTTGTGTGACTGCCTTGTTTTACTTCATATAAAGGCTCCAAGGATTATTCACATTGTAGGATATGCTAAATTTCCACCAACAGTTTAGTGTGTGTGTGTGTTTTGCTGGGGATTGAACCCATGGCCTGGTGCATGCTAGGCAAGTGCTCTACCACTGAGCTATATCCCCAACTCCAAACTTATCTATTTGTGTGTGTGTGTGTGTGTGTGTGTGTATATGCATGTGTGTGTGTATTTGTGTGTGTGCTTACGTGTGTGTATGGTACTGGATATTGAATCCAGAAACATTCTACTTTCAAGCTACACCACTAGTCCTATTTTATTTTATTATTATTATTATTATTATTATTATTATTATTATTATTATTTGGTACTGGGGATTGAACCGAGGGGCATTCTACCTCCAAGCTATACCCCCAGTCCTATTTTTTTATTCTTTATTTTGAAACAGGGTCTCACTAAGTCACAGAGGGCCTAACTAAGTACCTGAGGTTGTCCACAAGCCTGCGATGCTCCTGTCTCAGCCTCCCAAGTACTGGGATTACAAGCATGTACCTCCATGCCTGGCTTTATTTTTTATTTTGAAATACGGCCTCACGAAGTTGCTGAGGGTCTCACTAAGTTGCTAAGGTTGGCTTCAAACCTGTGAGCTTCCTGTCTCAGTCTCCCAAGTACTGGGGATTACAGACATGTGCCAATATTCCTGGCCCAAGTTTATATGTTTATCTTTTAATAAGTGCAGAGACAATTTTTCCATTTGCTTACAAAATTCTGTGTGTGTGTGTGTGTGTGTGCGCGCGCGCTTGCAGGCGTGTTTCTAAGGATTGAACCCAGAGGCATTCTACCTCTGAGCTACACCTTAACCCCATTTTATTTTATTTTTTATTTTGAAAGTTGTTGAGGCTGGCCTTGAACCTGTTGTGGGCACTGTAGGGTCTGACTATGAGGCTTGGATGCAGGAGACAGAGAACAAAGGACCCCAGGAAAGATGGAAAAATAAAGAGAAACACCTCTACCCAACCCCCTGCCCCCAGCCCCATAAATTTACCTACTCTGGCCAGGTGTCAAGGCCACCAATAGGAGAACTACAGGACTGCTTTGCTCTCCCTCCCTCCTAATGTCCCATAAAAAGCCCCAAGTCTGTAAAGAAGGGAGCTCCTGACTCTCATAGACTCTTTCCTGGTCAGTGCCACCTCCCAGGCTTTAGCCCAAATAAAGCCTGTTCTGGCCCGTCAAGCTGTGTTTCCTTTATCCCTTTATTCTCCGACACCTGTGATCTTCCTGTCTCAGCCTCCCAAGTACTGGGATTTTAGGCTTGTGCCAGCATGCCAGGCTACAAAGTTCTTAATGAATTATGTGTTAAAATTAGTTCAAGGGAGAGAAAAGGTTTACAGTGACACCTCCCAGGCACCAGATGGCGATGTTCAGCTGCTGGTCCATTCTCTGTCCTCTCAGAGCACCTTCTTAAATCCTAGCTGATAAAATCACTTTTGTCCTTCCTATTTGGACTGAGTTGGCCCCAGGGCAATTAGAATTGTAGGTGACTTTCTGGTTTGGCTCTTTTAGTGGAACTGCCACTCCTGACTTGGGCAGAACAGAGGGTTTAAGCATTTGAAGAGGACATTTTGATCCAAAGGACAAAGGGTGGAGATCATTTCTCAGAATGGGGGGTTGGGAATCAGCAGTTTATCTGCCACCAAAAGCTAGAAAGAATGAAATAGGCAATGAATAACACTGGGAAAAAAAATGTGAAAATTAGGGAGAAGCTCAATATGTTTATTAACAAGCCAGATGGATCAAGGTGGAGGTTCTGTTGACTGGCCTTTTGGTTGATTGCTTTCCAGTGACTCAAAAGTGGTGGCCATGAAGCCAAGTGTGGTGGTGCCCGCCTGTAATCCCAGTATTTGGGAGGCTGAGAGAGCAAATTCAAGGACAGCCTCAGAAACTTAGGGAGACTCTCAACAACCTAGATGAGACCCTGTGTCAAAACTAAAATAAAAAAGAGCCAGGTATGGTGGTGCAAGCTCATAATCCCAGTACTTGGGAGGCTGAGACAGGAGAATTGCAGGTTCGTGACCACCCTCAGCTGCTTAGTGAGGCCTCTGCAACTTAGTGAGACCCTGTTTCAAACTAAAGAATAAAAAATAGGGCTGGGGGGGGGGTAGCTCATAGGTAGAATGCCCCTGGGTTCAATTCCCAGTTCCAATAAATAAATTAAATAAATAAATAAGTAAGTAAACGGGCTGGGGATATAGCTTGGAGGTAGAATGCCCCTGGGTTCAATTCCACAGAAAAAAAGTGGTGGCCATGCTGGGCGTGGAGGTACATGCCTATAATCTCAGCACTTGACAGGCTGAGACTAGAGGATCACAAGCTCAAGACCAGCTGTAGCAATTCGGCAAGGTCCTCAACAATTTAGTGAGACTCTGTTTCAAAATAAAAAATAAGCTGGGCATACAGTATTTGGGAGGCTGAGACAGGAGGATCGCAGGTTTGAGGACCACTTAGCAAGACCTGTTTCAGAATAAAAATAATAATAATAATAACAAAATAGGACTGGCTCAAAGGTAGAATGCCCCTGGGTTCAACCTTCAGTAGCAAATAAATAAATAAATAAATTGGGCTGGGGATGTAGCTCAAAGGTAGAGTGCCCCTGGATACAATCCCCAAAGCCACAAAAAAGTGGTGGCTATATTGACCCCCAGGTCAATTGACACTTCCACCCCCAGCAGCACCCTTAGGCGGGACAAATTTGCATCTGTGAGGTCACCACTGGTTTTCCCTTGTGGGCCTCTGAATCTCTGCCCTGGTTGTACCAAGATAATCTCTCAATCACATCCTTCCTTTCTTACATCCCCGCCCAGAGTTGACCTCCTTGGAAGGCGTCCATCTGAACAGCACAATAACCCAACCAACCCCACCCTCTCGTTGACTAAATCTGACGGCATCATTTAAATATGTTTATGCACCAATTTACTCCGTCCAGCTCAGCCTCTCCACTGTTATAAGATGGTGAGAGCCTTCCAAAACCCAGTCCTATCCTTGCAGATTGGTGTGTACTTTTTCTGGCTTGGCAAGGGCCACTCCTATTTCCCCTTGAATCTTTGGAATTATTCCAGGGAGAGATCTTAGTTTTGATTTTAAGCAGCTGTTTCTCCCATATATTTTCCCGAGGCTTTACTAATGCTCAGGTCTCCTGAACTTTTCTTCATCATTTGATACCGCTGATCACTTTTTCTTTCTTAAAATGACTTCTTTCTTCTCCTTGACCTTTTTTTTTTTTTTTTTTTTTTTTGGCTTGCCTGACCGTGGACTAACCTGATTTTTTCCTCAACTCTAATCTTTTCTTCTCTGTTACCTTAAACAACTTTTGTTCCTGCTTCTGCCTTTGGGGAACAGTTACCCAAGAACCAGTCTCCCTTGGGGGGTATTGAGCCACCATTAAGGCTCCCCTCTATGTTAATGATTTCTCTGTGTGATCTCATCCTCTCCCAATACTGGCTGGATTACTTATCTAATTGTCCTCTAAATGTTCCCTCTGGATATAACACTTTCACCCCAAGTTCAACATTTCTTTATAAAACCTCCTCAGCTTTTCCTTACCCCCCAAGATCAGCCCCTCTCAATGTCCATTGCCCACTCAGTGGCTCCACTGTTCTTCCGGGCACCTAATCGTAAAAACTTTGAAGCAGCTTGAACCACTTTTGTTCATACCTAAATTCAAATCTCAGTTCTTCCACATGTCAACTGTTTGGCTTAGGACAGGTTACATAACCAGATAGCCATCAGTTAACTTCCATTAAAGTAAGGATAGTAATTAAAACTCAGGGTTATTTTGAGGAGCATTTAAAATGCCCTGCACAGCACCCCAGAGCATTAGAAATGCCTCAAAACTTTTTGATAATTCTTTTGAAATCCCCTGCACCCCCCACTTCCTATTGTTTAACTATCAGTCAAAGGTTTTTGGTTTTCCCCCTCACATCCAAAGTTATATGAACAAATTCCAAAACAGCCTTCTTGATTCTAGTCCCTGCCTCTTTCAATCCATTATGCATATGTTTACAAGATTAATCTTATTCGAACATTGTTTTCATGATTTTTCTGCCAGGCACCAACCTTCAAATGGCCCTGGGGTCTCCACCTCAGAGTCTAGCCTTCTGTCCTCCCAGTCTGCCTCATCCTGGGCTTACTCTCCTAGCATTCCCTTGGTGTTTCTTCTTTTCTTCTCCTGGATGGTAAGTACTTCTGGGTCATGGTTTTCCCGTGACCTACTTCTGGGTCATGGTTTTCCCTACAACTCTTCTTGATAGGTCTACTTCCATCTCCTCCTTCAGGTCTCCTTGGCTTCCATGATTTCGTTAATGACCTTCTTTCAGAGTCTAGACTATGGCAGTCCTAAAATGGATATGCACTTCACAGTGTAGCCTTGTACTTTTCTCCCTTTTCCCTCTTCTGACTTTTCAAAATATTAATCTATGGGTGGATTAATCCACCAGTGAACTCAATTATTTCACCTCTGAATATTGATACACTGCTCAACACATGAGGTTTGTGGGTACATTCTAGAAACAAATCATAACATTCCACCCCCAGTCCTCAAAAGCTCATACCCGTCTCACAGTAGGAGACGAGTTCAGCTCATCTCCAACTATTCCCAAAGGCTTAACAGCTCCAGCATTGCTCAAAAGTCCAAGTCCAAAGTCTCCTCCAAGATTCAAAGCAAACTTTTAACTGTAAGTCCCTGTAAAAATTTTTTTAAAAATCAAGTTACATAGCTGGGTGTGGTGGCGCATGCTTGTAATCCCAGCATTTGGGAGGCTGAGACAGGAGGATCTGGGTTCTCAGCCTGCCTCAGCTACCTAGTAAGGCATTCCACAACTTAGTAAGACCCTGTTTCAAAATAAAGAATAAAAAATCGGGCTGGGGGTGTAGCTTGGAGGTAGAATGCCCTCGAGTTCAATCCCCAGTACCGCAAAAAAAAAAAAAAAAAAAAAAAAAAAAAATCAAGTTACATGTTTCCAATACACAATAGCACAAAGTAAACATTCTCATTCCAAAAGGAAGGAATAGGATCATAGGAAAAACGGATGAGACCAAAGCAAGACTGAAACCCAGCTGGACAAATATTAAGTCCTGTAGCTCCACATCTGGCATCTAGGTCTTGTGGTGGTGAGATGTGGGCCTCAAAGGGCTTGGTCGACCTACCCCCATGACCTTGCCAGTTGCAGCCCATATGGCCTCTCTCTTAGTCTGGCCTCTGTCCACAGTCTGCAGCTTTTCTCTGCAAATGTTCCACACTTCTGGCATTTCTTAATTCCTGGGGTCTCCATTGCAGATAAGGCTTCATCTCACAACTTTACACATTGCCCTCCAGGGGCTGCCCATGGAGATGTTAATCCTGCTACACATTGTCTGGCCTCTGATGCCTTTCTTTGAAATCATGATGGAATGAACAACACCAAGGGCTGTTGCCAGCTTGAGCAGTAGCTGGGTTCTCTTGGTCCACAGCTACAGTGGCTTCTGCGTGCCTGGACAGCTCAGCACAGTGAAACAAATCCTGGGGAAACATCTTATTAGGCAGCCCCTGTGTGAGCAGGGTGCCCCAAGGTCTCTTCTCAAAGCGTCTTCTTTCAAACAAGTTTCCTCTTTTACACCCTTAAGCCTATGATGAGTGGGGTCTTGCTGATTTCTAGGATGCCTTCAAGGCATCTTTTCTGTTGTCTCTGTTCAAAGTACTTGGTTCTCCTTAGTAGGCATAATCTCTTCAGCAGTCACATCTTTTTTGGCCCCAATTTTATACTCCCTTTTCTGGCCAAACTACAAGTTTTTAAAATCTTTCTCCTCTGTTTTCTGCTCCTGATTATCATAGTCAGCCTGGCTAAAGGACACCAACGATACCCATGACACTGTTTGAATGTTATGCTGCCTTGAAATTTTCTTTGCCAGATTAATTAGACCATCACATTAATTAATTAATTAATTAATTTACTGGGGATTGAACCCAGGGGCATTCTACCTCCAAGCTATACCCAAAGCCCTATTTTTTATTTTGAAATAGGGTTTCGCTAAGTTATAGAGAGCCTCACTAAAGTAGCTGAGGCTGGCCATGAACCTGTGATCCCTCTGTCTCAGCCTCTCAAGTATGGAGATTACAAGTGTGCACCACCACGCCCAGCAGACCTTCACCTTCAAATACAGCTTCGCAGAAGCTTCGCAGAAGCCTCAGGACATGTACAAAATGTAGACAAGTTCTTTGCCAGAATGAACATGAATGGCCTCTGGTCTAATTCCCAACAGAATCCTCATCCCCACCTGACGCTTCAAGAGCTTGGTATTTGCTATCCACATTCCTATCAGCATTCTGGTCTTCTGCACTCCCACCAGAACCATTCATTAAGCTTTGTTTACAGCATTCTAAGTCTTCTCCAGCCTGCATCTCCAAACTTTTCAGAACTCCTCACTCAAACTGGTTCCAAAGGCTTCTGAACCACACAATCAGGTATAATCACAGCAACAACTCAGTTTCTCAGTAACAATTCCTGAGGTAGTCAGCTTTTTATTGCAGTAACCAAAATATCCAAAAAGAACAACTTAAAGGAGGAAGGGTATATTTTGCCTCGTGGTTTTAGAGGGTTGGTCCATGGGCAGCTGGGTCCAAGACAGAAGCATCATGGCAGCAAGGTATGGCGGAGGAAATCTGCTCAGCTCCTGGCAGCCAGGAAGCAGAGAAAAGGAAGAAGGAACCGAAGACAGATATAGTCCCCAAGGACAGCCCCAGGGACTACTTCCTCCAGTCACACCCTACCTACCTGCAGTTACTCCCCAGTAAACCCATTCAAGTTATTAATCTGTCAATAGATTAATCCACTGATGAGGTCAGATCCCTCATGACTCCATTATTTAACTTTTGAACATTGCCACATTGCCTAACACATTAGGTTTGTGGGAGATATGACAAATACAAACCATAATACCAGCTCCTGACAACCACTGATCTACTTCCTGTCTCTATGGTTTTGCTTATTCTGGATATTTCACATAAATGAAATCATATAATACTGGACATTTTGTGTATGGTTTTATTCACTTAGCATGATTTCAAAGTTTGTCTATTTTGTAGAATATATTGGTACTTTCTTTTTTTAAGTGTTAGAGATCAAACTTATTGCATGGATATACCACATTCCGTTTATCCATTAAGTACTTGAAAGGCATTCAAGTTATTTTCATTTTAGACATTATGAATGCTCATATACAAGTTTTCATGTGGATCAATGTTTACAATTCTCATGGATATATATCTAGGAGTAGAACTGCTGAGGTAAAGGGTTTCCAAACTGGATAGCTTATAAACAAAAGAATTTTTTCCTCACAGTTCTGAATATTGGGAAGTCCAAGGTCAAGGCACCAGCAGATTTTCGTCTGATAAGGACACCCTTTCTGTTTCATAGTTGGTGCCTTGTAGCTCTGTCTCTTGGGCCTCTTTTATAAGGGTATTAGTCCCTTGGGACTAGTAATCTAATTAAAGGAAATCCTCAAAATCTAACAAATGACACCACTTCTTAATATCATCACCTTGGAGGTTAGGATTTCAATATACGAATTTGGCAGAGACACATTCAGACCAGAACACATGAGGAAATGCCAAGCTGTTTTTTCAAAGCAACTGACGTTTGACATTTGCACCAGCAATACATAAGAGCTACAATTTCTCTAGATCCTCTCCAACATTTGATATTGTCATCTCTTTATTTTAAATTATAGTCTGGTAGTATGAAGTGCTATTTCACCAAGGCTTCAATTTGCATTTCCCTGATGACTAATGATGAGCTCCTTTTTATGTACTTATGGGACATCTGTATACCTTCTTTGGGGAACCGTATAGTCCTATCATTTGACTTTTTTTTTGGTACTGGGAGTTAAACCCAGTGGTATTCTACTTCTGAGATACATCCCAGCCCCTTTAAATTTTATTTTTATTTTTATTTATTTATTTATTTGCAGTACTGGGGATTGAACTCAGGGGCATTCTGCCTCTGAGCTATACCCCAGCCCTATTTTTTATTCTTTATTTTAAAACAGGGTCTCCCTAAGTTGCAGAGGGTCTCACTAGATAGCTGAGGCTGGCCATGAACCTGGATCCTCCAGTCTCAGCCTCCCAAATGCTGGGATTACAAGTGTGCACCACCACGCCTGGCTCAAATTTTTTAAAATTTCAAAATAAGGTTTTGATAACTTACTGAAGGTCTCTCTAAATTGCTGAGGCTGGCCTTAAACCTAAGAAACTCCTGTCTCAGCCTCTCAAGTACTGGGATTACAGGTGTGGACCACTATACCCAGCTTCATTTGACCATTTTTAAGTTATGTTTTTGGGATTATTATAAAGTTGTAATAGAACTTTTTTTTTTTTTTTTTTTTTTTTTTGCGGTACTGGGGATTGAACTCAGGGGCATTCTACCTCTGAGCTATACCCCCAATCCTATTTTTTATTCTTTATTTTGAAACCGAGTCTCACTAAGTTGCGGAGTGCCTCACTAGGTAGCTGAGGCGAACCCGGATCCTCTGGTCTCAGCCTCCTGAATGCTGGGATTACAAGCGTGCGCCACCACGCCACCACGACCGACCGGCATAATAGAACTTTATATATGCTAAATATGTCCCTTGAAAGACAAAGGATTGCTGGGCATGGTGGTGCACGCTTATAATCCCAGTACTTGGGAGGCTGAGACAGGAGGATCCAGGTTCGTGGCCAGCCTCAGCTACTTAGTGTGGCCCACTGCCACTTAGCGAGACCCTGTTTCAAAGTAAAGAATAAAAAATAGGCCTGGGGGTGTACCTTGAAAACAAAAGATTGTCAAATCTTTTGTCCTATTTCATGTTTTTTTCCCCATATTTTCAATGTTTCCTTGGATATACAAGTTTTACATTTTGATAAAAATCAACTTAAGTAGTTTTTCTTTTGTTTATGCTTTGAAGTTGTATCTAAGAAACCATTGCCTAACCCAAGGTCACAGAGGTTTAGCCCTATGCTCTATTCTAAGAATTTTATAGTTTTGGATCTTACATTTTTAGTCTATGACCCATTTTTAGTTAATTTTTGTATAAGATATGAAGGAGTGTTTTTTTTTTGTTTTGTTTTTTGTTTTTGTTTTTTTGGTACTGGGGATTGAATCCAGGGGCATTCTATCTCTGAGCTACCCCCCAGCCCCTTTAAAAAAATTTTAATTTTAGCCGGGTGTGGTGGCTCATGCTTATAATCCCAGTACTTGGGAGGCCAAGGCTGGAGAATCCAGGTTCATGGCCAGCCTTAGCTATGTAGTGAGGCCTGCTGCAACTTAGTAAGACCCTGTTTCAAAATAAAGAATAAAAAAATAGGGCTGTGGGTGTAGCTTGGAGGTAGAATGCTCCTGGGTTCAATCCCCAGTACTGCACAAAAAATAAATAAATTTTAACACAGGATTTCACTAAATTGCTGAGACTAGCCTTGAACTTGCAATCCTCCTGTCTCAACCTCCCAAGTACTGGGATTACAGATGTACTCCACTGCATCAGGATTTAATTTTACTTTTCATGTGTGGATATCCTTTCTGATATTTTAAATATAAGCCACCTGCATTCCAGTAGACATTTCTTAAGAGCTTGTGACATGCTGCACATCTAAATGTCTATCTCAGTGCCCAACATGGTGCTAAACACACAATTAACTACCATGTTGTTATGAGTATGTGTCAACATTTCATATTTTTCTTTTTTTTTCGGTACTGGGGATTGAACTCAGGGGCATTCTACCTCCGAGCTCTACCCCCAGCCCTATTTTTTATTCTTTATTTTGAAACCGGGTCTCACTAAGTTGCGGAGTGCCTCACTAGGTAGCTGAGGCTGGCCGCGAACCCGGATCCTCCGGTCTCAGCCTCCCGAATGCTGGGATTACAAGCGTGCGCCACCACGCCCGGCTTAACATTTCATATTTTTGTCACAGTTCAGAACATTTCACAAGATATCCTGATGTTTGAACTTAAATGCAGGAAAACAAAAAGGAACCACCCTACCTGATTTTCTACAAAAACATTTCTGTAACTAAAGCAGTATATTTCTTTACCCTTGAAATAGAGATTTGTCATCTTAACCCTCTTTTGGCATATGTAAAAGCAGAGCCATGCTTAGCAAATTTTCCTTGTTTCTTGCTTTTTACAGGGACTGACACTTTTGCCAAAAAAAAAAAAAAAAAAAAAAAATGTGGCTCTGAAACCTTCCTCCCCATTCTTACTTCACACCCCAGTCCCTTTGATTTCTGCCTCTTTAGTAGTTTCATCAGTCCATTCCATTTTTGGCAATCCCCAAGACAAAGACAGGATTCTGCTCACCTGGTATTTGACGGGAATAATGCATTACAATTCATCTTGCTGGCTTCCTATCAAATTTTAAGCCCCCCCCCTGCCCTGTACATTCATACGAATACAGAACCTCTCTTATTTCTTCCTACCCCCAGCCTCTCTTCTTTCAAATCCAGTGATTATATTTTATATGAACCTTTTAGAAATAACCTTTTAAAGCTCAGTATAAGTTGACTCTGAGAAAAAGCTAAAGTCAACCTGAGGATTCCCGAGTGCCAGGGCTGCAGGAGACGGCAGCTCTGTGAGGTATCATTGGGTCTAAATCTGAGTCCAGTACTTGGTACCTTATTTGGATATTGCTGCTCTCAGTGCTCAAGCTGTTCTTCCAAACATTGGAGTTCTCGGCTACTTTTCAGTATGATGTAAGTATCACAAGTATTGAATGTCTTAGAGGTTCTAGTGGGGGATTCCAGATAAGAATCTACATGTAAATATCGTGGAAAATATTAGGTGGAGATAAACATTTAAGAAATGCACTTGAAGATCTCACTTAATAAACTAGAAAAAAAAAATTCCCAGTTTCAAAGGCTTGAATTTAGGTCCTTTTAAATCTTCAAACCAAGCAACTCAAAAAGAAGGCCCAAAGAAGAGACCAGCTGCACCCAACCAATCTAATTATTCTTCCAGTGGTACTTAACTGAGGGACCCTACCTCCCGTGTATCATCTTGTTCCCACATCCTACTGACTTTCTAAAGCTGACAAAGAGTTTCATAAAGCTCTTTTCTTTCCTTCCTTCCTTCCCAGGGGCATTCTATCTCTAAGCTACACTCTCAGCCTTGTTTTGTTTTGTTTATGGTGCTAGGGGTTGAATCCAGAGGCATTCTACCTCTGAGCTACACCCTCAACCCTATTTTTTGTTTTTATTTTGAAGCAGGGTCTCAATAGGTTGATCAGAGTCTCACTACTTGCTGAGGCTGTACTTGAACCTGTGATACTCCTGTTTCAGCCTCCCAAGTACTAGAATCACGGGCATGCTCAACCACCCAGCTCATAAAGCTCTTACAAATGCTAAGAAGTGGAGCAATTATAGTATTAGCCTCTCCCATCACCAGATGTCCAGACATTCATAGAAGTGCATTAAGGATAGAAGAGTAGAGTAGTAAGCACTGTGGTGGAGGGTTGTTCAGAAAGTAACTCTCACTGTAGAGTAAGAAAATAACCAGAAACTAGTTGTGATGGTGCATACCTGTAATCCCAGGACTTGAGAAGCTGAGATAGGATGATTGCAGGTTCAAGGTCAGCCTTACTAACTTAGTGAGACCCTGTTTCAAAATAAGAAATAAAATAAGGCTGAGGGCATAGCTCAGAGGTTTAATGCCCCTGAGTTCAATCCTCAATACCCCTGGCCACATACACAAAAATAACCAGAATAATATGAAAACCAAGTCTTAAAAGGACTTCTAAACCATGACAGTGAGCTTCATCAATCTATTAAAAGAGGGAATATTCAGAAAGGATGTGGGTAATTTTGGTTCCATAAAGGCATGTTCTAGAAGCTGTAGTTTTTTGGAGGTTCCTGGACATAAGTCATTAAAATACAATTCTTAGTCTTACCAGCTCTGTTTTAAATCTCTATCCCAATCTCCTAAGCTCACAACCCCATTTTTCTTGTTTGTGCCACTTAAAAAATGTTATCTCATCCTTATTCAGTGCCATACATCTTTTTAGGATAAACTAGGGAAATAAATAGGTAAAATTTAAAAATGGAGATCTCCTCACTATTGAAATTTCTCTACCAGATTCATTCTTCCTGATTCTTTGACATTTGTGTTGACTTGGTACCAGCATGTTTCTCATTTTCTTTGTGCCAAGCTATTTGTAAATTTGTGGACAATGCAAAAGATCTTATGTCCCTGCTTTTAAAGAACTTAAGTTTTATTTAGAGATACTAAAAAACACAAAAAGAACCTCTGGAAATCATGCCCAAGAGTCCAGTTGCTACCATATCCATCAGTTCTATCATTGTGGAGTGGAATGCACAGAGAAATCATGATGCTGGAGGCAATTCTAGGTGGTGACAGAAAAGTAGTAGGTGCAGAGCCAGGCATGGTAGCACGAGCTTGTAATCCCAGTACTTGGGAGGCTGAGACAGGAGGATCACAGGTTGATGGCCAGCCTTAGCAATTTGTGAGGCCCTTGGCAATTTAGTGAGATCCTGTTTTAAAATGAATAATAAAATAGGAGCCGCGTGTGGTGGCACACACTTGTAATCCCAGTACATGGGAGGCTAAGACAGGAGGATCCGGGTTTGCAGCCAGCCTCAGCTACTTAGTGAGGCCCTCTGCAACTTAGTGAGACCCTGTTTCCAAATAAAGAATTAAAAATAGAGCTGGGGGTGTAGCTCAGAGGTGGAATGCCCCTGGGTTCCATCCCTAGTACCACAAATAAAATAAAATAGGGCTGGGTTATAGCTCAGAAGTAGAATGCCCCTGGGTTCAATCCCCAGTACCCCCCCCCCACAGTACTAGATGAAAACTTTTGTGTACTGGGGATTGAACCAGGGACATTTTACTTCCGAGCTACAGTCTCCCTCAAACCTTTCAAATCTTTTTTTTTTTTTTTTTAAAGCAGTCTTGCTAGGTTGCTGAGGCTGGTCTCCAACCTGTGATCCTCCAGTCTCAGTCTTCCAAGTACTGGAATTATAGGTATGGGCCACCATGACCTGCGATGCAAAGTGTTTGAGTTTGTAGAAAATAAAGAAGTAAAAAAACTCTCATAATCGTGACACCTTGATAGTTTCTTAGTATATTAGTGTATTTCTTTCCCATCTTTTTTCTCTGCATACTTAAAAATAAATATGCTCTTGGTTTACAGCTGCATGTACAGTTTTTTTGCCCTACCAAGCAGGGTTTTTTTTTATTAAAAATGTTTTCCTATATATTTTCAACATGATAATTTATATAAACACCCCTTCCTGCCTGGGCATCCATTTTGCTTCCAAGTGAACTATTTGGAACATGCACGACTAGAGAGAAGACATCAATTTCTCCATGATGACTAGCTAAAATTACTATAGTGGTTTTCTCTCTCTCTCTCTCTTTTTTTTTTTTTTTTTTTTTTTGGTGCCAAACCTCTGACATCTGACTATATTTTGCCGCTTTCACTCCTTTATGGGACTCACTCCACCCCTTTCTTGAGTCTCCCCCCACACCTTCTTTCCCAGTTGTGTTGATGAACAAAAAAGGCTATTTGCCTGGTGGGTTCCCTTCAAGGTGTTTGAGACCATCTGAGAAAACCTTAATACTTTTAAAAGTGCGGTCTTTCATGGCGCATCTTATGTTAAGAGTCTTCCTGACCTTAAACTTTTTGAGCCCTGCATTTGCTAGGGAATGTTTCTCCTCTGTTTCTGAACAGTGCCCTCCACAGAGTAGGACACTAAAAAATAGGGGAAGTGGAAGTGGGAAATAGAATCGCTCTCCATCACTAACCAGTCTTCAACAGGTAAAGTTCTTTAGCTCTTTCCCTGTATCTGCGGGCACGGTTCCAGAGCTATTAAAATTCCTTCAAGGTGTGGCTGAGGGTGAGGTAGAGGATGTAGGTACATCTAACAGGCTTCAGACTGTTAGTTCTAAATTGCGGATAAAAATACCAGAATACGTACAGTCAGAGAGAGGTGGGAAAGAGGCTTCTATGTAAAATACTCAGTACTGAGATTTTTTTTCTCCCCTAAAGCAAGAGCGTCGAACGACGTATTCGACTCGCTTCTGGTTGGACACTGCGTCTGAATGGGTTAAGAACGCTTGCAAACTCCTGGGAGTCCAGTAGGAGTTGCCGATTGTGCCGGACATTGCTTGCAAAGCAATTTTTTTGTGGTTCACCTCCCTCTGGGTTTTCTCATTCTTTCGTGGGATGTTCACGGAGCTGGCTGGGGCATTTACTTTTTAAAGTTTTTAACATCCCCAACTCCTCTCTCCAGCTCCCGGGGTGCGGCACCTCTCACCGCCCGGAGACTTTCGGACCCGCTCCAGGCGTGGGGAGGGGGCGGGAGGACTGCGTCCCCCGAAAACGACCTTGCCCTGGGAATTTCCTGCGACCGTTTCTCACGGAGGAGCCCCCTCCTCCGGCCGGGAGCACCGACACACCACCGCGGGCGCGTCCAGCCCGGGCCCCCCGCGCCGCCGCCCACCCGCGCCCCGGGGGCGGCCGCCCGGCTCCCCTCGCTCCCCCTCCTCAGTCCTGCCGCCGAGAGCCCGGATGTTGGATTCCATCCCTTCGCTGGGTCCTTCATTTCCATAAAAGGGCAGCGCTCCGCCGGGCTGAGATTGCCGCCGCCGCCGCCACCGCCGCCGCGCCCCCCGCCCCCCGGCCCCCGCGCCTCCGCCCCGCCCGGCCCGGCCTCCTGAGCGCGCGCCCCCGAGCGCGCCCCCCCGGGCGCGCGCCCCTCCGAGCCGGCCGGGGGCAGACGAGGCCCGGGCGCGCGCGGCGAGCGGCCGGGGCGGAGGCGGAGGGAGCGCGCGCGCCCCAGCGGCCGGACTCAGGCTGAGGGGCGGGGAGAGAGGGGTGGAGCGCGGGAGGCAGGCGAGGGGCCGCCGCGGAGGGACTCCATTAGCTGCGGGGACCGGGAGGCAGCGCCTGGCCAGCGCCGAGGAGGGGACGCGCCGCCGCCGCGCCTGCAGCCGGGAGCGCGAGGAGCGCGGTGAGGCGGGCGCGGGGCGCGGGCCTGGCGGGCGGGCGGGCGCGGGGCCCGGGCGGCGGGCCGGCCGGCAGGTGAAGCCCGGCGCGCGGTCCGCTAGGCGGGACGGAGGACGCGCGGGGCCGCGAGGGCGACGCGGGTCGGGACGCCGAGCGCCGCCGCAGCCCCGCCGAGCCCCCCGGGCCCGCCACCGCCGCCCGGCCCGCCGCCCGCGCCGCCAATTTAGTGGGATTTGTCTTCCCTTGGGGGAGTGACGCTGACGAGAGCCATTTCCTCCGCGCTCGCAGGAAGGAGCCATGGCTCTGGACGGGATAAGGATGCCAGATGGCTGCTACGCGGATGGGACGTGGGAACTGAGTGTCCATGTGACGGACCTGAACCGCGATGTCACCCTCAGAGTGACCGGGGAGGTGCACATCGGAGGGGTGATGCTGAAGTTGGTGGAAAAACTCGGTGAGTAGCGAATCCCGACCGCGTCAAAGTAGCGACTTCCCAGAAAGGGGGGAGGGGCGGAGAGGGAAGAGACTGGGGCGGGAGGAGGGGCGGATTTTGGAAATCTTGGCATCCCGCAAATGATTTAAAAAAAAAAAAAAAAGTGAAATCTGGCAGTATTTAAACAAATTGACCGGTTCTCCCTTTGCATCTTGTTCTGTTACTCTGAGTCTCAGAAGGTAGCAATTCGAGCTTCCCAATTATAGACTTAATTGCGTAGCAACGGGAAACAGGGAACTCCTTAATTCTTTACATTTGCCGGCTTCACGTTGAAAGTAATGAGAAAATCTGCGAGCGCATGTTGGAAGGACGATCCTACAGGATCTGTGGTTATCCATTTCTTCGGTGTACTTTAAATGTTGGTACCTTAAATGTTTGGTATTGAGGATAATGCACGATCTATTTAAAAACTGTACTGGAAAATGTGCTACTGACACCAGTATGAAGTTTCTGTAGTTCTGCTACTACGTGATGGAGTGCATTAAAATGTTCCAGTCATCCACTCTTCCAAGGGGTGGGGCAGTGCTTGACAGACTGGGTATCTATAGTCCCTGCTAAGAAGTAAGCTATTTCGAGCATTCCAGTTTTATATTCGTAACAAGCCAATGAAAGAACTTTGTGTTAAAAACCAGGCTTCATTAAACTAATTTGAGGTTGACAAAATTTGCTTCAATGCAAATATAAATTGGGTTGATTTTGATTCCGTTTAAACAATGGGGTATCTTACAATATGGAATGTAAGAAAGTTTTACACTACAGATTTTGTGATGAATGAAACCATTTTTGGCTGGAAGAATCAACTAAATAGAAAGAAAAAAAAAAATGGGCGATTTTTATCAGAAGAGAACTGCTCAGAGGATTGCCTTCCTGAGCTTTAAAGTGCCTTCAGTATATAATGTAGTTGTGATAAGATGGCATGTGTGGTATTGTTTTTTTAGGCTGGGATTGTTTTTTGTGTTTCTGTTGTTGCTTTAAACACCACTGCACGGACTGCAGAGAAGCAGTTACTTACCAGGAAATATATTTCTCACCAAAGGAGTATGGTACACTTATCATATAAATTCACTGAAATAATCTAATATAATTTGCAAAATAAAGCATGTTTTGTACCATGCAGGAAATATAATTATTGAAGGACCAAAGAGAAGCTCTTTATAGAGTAGACTCCTCCTTAGGACTTGCTTTGTTTTGTTTGGCTTCCTGAGACTTAGCTCAGAAAAGAGAGATCCCCTTTGAAAATTAGATTTGCTGGTTTAACCAATTAACTGTCTGGTAATTTTCATCTGATTTGAACAAATAAATCATTGTTTGCAAAATGTGAACTTTTTTTTTTTTGTCCAGCAATGATGTGAGATTATTTAAGGAAGAAAATATCAAATATATTTGCTTATATTTCTTTTGTTTTCAAGAAAACAGTTTGTAACAGAGATTGCTTTATATATGATAAATAGTCCTTTTTTTTTTTTTTTTTTGCGGTACTAGCGATTGAACTTGGGCATTCTACCTCTGAGCTATACCCCCAGCCCTATTTTTTATTCTTTATTTTGAAACCGGGTCTCACTAAGTTGTGGAGTGCCTCACTAGGTAGCTGAGGCTGGCTGCGAACCCCGATCCTCCGGTGTCAGCCTCCTGAATGCTGGGATTACAAACGTGCGCCACCACGCTGGGCTTAAATGTTTCTTATTAATGCATAGGTTTCAATAGTTTTTTGTTTTTTTTTTTTTTATTTCAAAAAGGGAGCTGTTGAAGGTGACTGAGACAACTTCTAATTCTCGAAAGCCAGGCTTTATCTAATGAATAAATAATGATTTCTACTATATTTATACTGCATTGATTATAACTTTATTATGGAGTCACAGTCATAAATAGCAATATAGACAATGAACTATTTGCAGACAGTTGATATTAATTTTAAATGACTATAATTTTAATCTTTTAGTGCTGATGCATTTAAATTTTTTTATGCAGAGAAAAGAAGCCTAATGAGTTAGGAAACATTATATGGAAATACTGAATCTTGAATTAATACTGATCTCTTTTGTGTTAATTTATTTATTTTGGTACTGGGAATTGAACCCAGGGCATTCTACCTCTGAGCTACTCCCCCACCCACTCTTTTCTTTTTTTAAATTTTGAAACAGGGTCAGGCTAATTTCCTGCGACTGGCCTCTAACATTTGATCCTTCTGTCTCTGCCTCCTAAGCACTGGAATTACAGGTGTGTACCACCATGCCTGGCTCTCTCTTGTGTTTTAAGTTTCAGATAGAAAGTGCTTGCTTTTCAGCATAAATCTGACTTTTCTCTTTGCCAAAAATAGAGCTAAATAAGCGGGTGTGGTGGTGCACACTTGTAATCCCAGTACTTGGGAGGCTGAGAGTGGAGGATTCGGGTTTGCTACCAGCCTCAGCTACTTAGTGAGGCCCTCCGCAACTTAGTGAGACCCTGTTTCAAAATAAAGAATAAAAAATATCACTGGGGGTATAGCTCGGAGGTAGAATGCCCCTGAGTTCAATCCCCAGTACTGCAAAAATAAATAAATAAAAAATAGAGCTGAACATTTTTGCTCCTGGTTCTTAGGATTAGATACTTTGAATAATAAGCTATTTTGTTACCTGTTGGCAAGTAGATAAAGAAGTTCAGTTAGGGCAGTATTGAAGACATCCCCAAACCAGGCTAGTCAAATTAGAAAAGAATTTTGTAGTTTTTCAGGTTTTCCTGAAACTGGAATGATCTGCCTTCTGAAAGCCCCAGGTTGTGTCATTTGAAGGCATTAAAGGGAAGACTGGGTAACTTCTTGTCAACAGTGACTAAAGTAGATCAAATCAGCTTGCAGAGTATAGGTAATACATAGGGATCATGGTAAGAATGAGATGGCACAGGGCCTGGTATCTTGGCATTATAGAGCAGTGATAGACAATTAGGTATAGTTCATGACAGAAAGTATGGTATGGCAGGCAGCATTCACTAGTATCTTCAAACTCCAAACTGCCTGTCTGATCTCCTTCTCAGTCTCACTGGAGGTCGATGAATACTAAAAGTATTGTATTTTAAGGCAGTCCTATCATATAATGTTCAGTGGCAGCAATTAATTACCTGGAGTTGATAGATCTCAGGTTGACCCTTCCCTTCAACATTATGTTAAAATCTTTGAACACATATGGAAATTTCTGGAAAGAGCCTCCTTTACTTTCATTAGGTCTCAGAAGATGCCTTTGATCAAAAAAGGTGATGACACAACTGTACAAGCTTAGCCTTTAAAGATCAGTTTTATTGTGAAGTTACATTGTTCATACCAGACTAGGGCACTTTAATTAAGCAAGACAACAGCACAAATAATACTTCCTTAGTATGTGTCAGTATATCTTTGTATTTAGTTAGAATTTTGCAGAGAACTTTTGCATTTCAAGTAAAATTATTAAAACATAGTTCTTAGGTTTATGACTAATTCAAAGATCTGAGAGGTGTCTTTCTCTCTCTCTCTTTTTTTGGTACTGGGGATTGAACCCAGGGGCATACTACCTCTGGGCTACACCCCAATCCTATTTTTTATTCTTTATTTTGAAACAGGGTCTCACTAAGTTTCGGAGTGCCTCACTAGGTAGCTGAGGCTGGCCGAGAACGCAGATGCTCCGGTCTCAGCCTCCCAAGTACTGAAATTACAAGTGTGCACCGTCACACCCAGCTTGAGAGGTCTCTTCTAAACCAAATGTAAAATACATTTATCGTTCTGCAATAGTGTATGCCATGAATAAATGGGCTTTAAAGAACTATATATCCTGATGTGAAAGAAACCGGCTTCATCTGTGACTTGGTTTAGGCTGGTATTAAACAATTAATCTTATCATTGATTCCCTCAATGTTTATGCCTCATCTTGAAAATGAAAAATTGTTATTTTCATCTATTTTTAAAATCCAGATTGAAAACTTTAAATAGTTTTAACATCATCTACATTTTTTATCAAAAACAAAATTCAATCATGTTTTTTAAAGAAAAAGTTAAAATATAAAACATCGAGGAAGCCGGGCGTGGTGGCACACGCTTGTAATCCCAGCATTCGGGAGGCTGAGACCGGAGGATCCGGGTTCGCGGCCAGCCTCAGCTACCTAGTGAGGCACTCTGCAACTAAGTGAGACTCGGTTTCAAAATTAAGAATAAAAAAATATAGGACTGGGGGTGTAGCTCAGAGGTAGAATGCCCCTGAGTTCAATCCCTAGTACCGCAAAATAAAAATAATAATAATAAAATAAAATAAAACATCGAGGAAAGGGACTATAAAATAACATCAAAAAATAAAATTATAAATTGACTATTAAGAGCTGGGCATGCCGGGCGTGGTGGTGCACACTTGTAATCCCGCATTTGGGAGGCTGAGACTGGAAGATCCAGGTTCGAGGCCAGCCTCTGCTACCTAGTGAGGCCCTCCAACTTAGGGAGACCCTGTTTCAAAAATAGAGAATAAAAAACTTAGGGCTGGGGGTATGGCTCAGAGGTAGAATGCCCCTGAGTTCAATTCCCAATACCGCAAAAGAAAAGAAAAGAAAAAAAGAAAGAACTGGGCATGATGGCGTACACTTATAATCCCAGTACTTGGGATGCTGGGGATGCTGAGACTGGAGGGTCTAGGTTTTCGGTCAGCCTCAGCTACTTAGTGAGGCAATCTGCAACTTAGAGTCTGTTTCAAAATAAAGAATAATAAAAAAAAAGGACTGGGGATGTAGCTCAGGGATAGAATGCCCCCAGGTTCAATCCCCAGTACTGCAAAATTAATTAATTAACTATTAAAAAATGTATGGGAATTTCCAATTTTATGGGAATCCTGTGGAGATCATTGAGAAGTATTAAAGAAATCAGTTCGACACAGTGGGATTTGAGTTTAGCAGTGAGGATTCTAAATATCAAAGAAATGCTTAGTTTTAATAATAGTGGATCTATCCACTGAGCTTTCATATCAATTTATAAATATTACCTTTTTAAAACGTATGCATAGTCAAGCATAGTGGCGTACACCTATAATCCCAGTATTTGGGAGCTGAGACAGGAGGATTGCAGGTTTGAGCACAGCCTCAGCAGTTAGTGAGGCTCTCATCAACCTAGTGAGACCTTGTTTTTGTTTTTTGTTTTTTTGCGGTACTGGGGATTGAACTCAGGGGCATTCTACCTCCAAGCTATACCCCCAGCCCTATTTTTTATTCTTTATTTTGAAACAGGTTCTCACTAAGTTGCGGAGTGCCTCACTAGGTAGCTGAGGCTGGCCTCGAACCCGGATCCTCCGGTCTCAGCCTCCCAAATGCTGGGATTACAAGCGTGCGCCACCATGCCCGGCGAGACCTTGTTTTCAAATAAAAATAAAAATAGGGCTGAGAGTATAGCTCAGAGGTAAAATGCCTCTGGGTTCAACCCCCAACACCAAAAATAAAATGAAATAAAACTTATGCATGCAATATTAATTTTTTACTTTTCTGTAAACATTCATTTGAGATGGAAAGTATGGAGTTTACAGTAATAAGGAGCTCACTGAATGAATATTTTTATCCACCACCTATATAAACTTGAGGTGGGAAATTGACTATGACTTCTGGTGTGTGTGTGTGTGTGTGTGTGTGTGTGTGTTACTGGGACTTGAACCCAGGAGCACTCTACCTCTGAGCTATACCTCCTGCCCTTTTTTGTTTGTTTTGAAATAGAGTCTCCCTAGGTTTCTAAGAGTCTTGCTGCATTGCTGAGTATTATGGGTATGTAGCACCACACGACTTGCGAATTTCTTTTAGCAGTGATTCTATAAGTGTGAGGAATGTTGAAGATGGGTTAAATCAGGTCCAATAATAATAAATAGAGGTGAAAAAATGTAAGTTGGAGACTCAAGTAACCATAAAAAAATTTATCCAGTTGACTTAAAAAATTTGAGAATTATGTTTCCTAATGTGACCTTTAGAAAGAACGCATTCCTAGTTGGGTGCAGTGGTGCATGCCTGTAATCCCAATAGTTGGGAAACTGAGAGAGGAAAACCACAAGTTTGTAGCCAGATTGGGCAACTTACCGATGCCCTGTCTCAAAGTAAAAAGGGCTGGGCTGTAACTCAGTAATTGGATGCCTCTGGGTTCAATCCCCAGTACCATACCAAAAAACAAAAAGGGGTGGGGGGGGGGAGAAACCATTCCTCCTTAAAATATGTCATATTCTTGATATATAATAATGAAATAAAGTGCACTTATGTTGGAGTTACATATCAGGATCAAGTTAGGTTGTGAATTTATCACATGTAACCTAAAAAAATCAATTGTAGTAAAGTTATTATTAAAAATCCCTTAAAGTGATTGTTAAATATGGTGTGTATGTTCATTGTATGTCACAGGAGTGCAAAATAGCTACTTTTTCCTCCAGGAACTCCAAAAATAAGTTTCTTTAGTTGAGCACTAGATGAAGAAGTTGGCTTGCATCAGGGGCTTTGTTCCACAGAAAAAATACTTTAAACACAAGGAGCAGAGTTTGGCAGGATGCATTCAGGGGGAGAGGCTTGTGTAACTGGACAGATCCCCTCTGATGCTTAGTACTCCCTGGGGAACGCATATGCTAATTTAGTGGAATGTTGTCTACCATGGAAATCCTCTGCTTTTCCCTATGAGGGCTTACTGTTGAATTCATAGAAACTAAATGTCTACATAATATAGCCTCACTGCACTCATGATGAAATATATTAAGATTATAAGAAAGTTTTTATAATTTTGGGGGGGTAGAGTGGAAGAAATAATAGTAAAGTGAATTAAAGTGAGTTGAGTCTTGGCTAAATCTAATTTAGTTTACTGAATTTTTCAAATAATGTAAATGATCCATTGGAACTGAATGTTGAATTTTATGTTTCTTAAAAACTTTTAAGCTATTTAAAAATAGAGGAGAATACACAAATTTTATTATAACCCTTATAGCATCTAATAAAGTATGAGCTATCCCTTGGATTCAATATATGGTATTTGCCATCCCCCCCTTTTTTTTTTTTTTTCTTCCTGTCATGTTTTATACCTAGTTTTTTGTTTTTGTTTTGTTTTTTGGTACTGGGGATTGAACCCAGGGACATTCTACCTCTGAGCTACACCCCAGCCCTATTTTTTTTAATTCTTTATTTTGAAGCAAGGTCTAACTAAGTTGTGGAGGACCTCACTAAGTAGCTGAGGCTGACTGCGAACCTGTGATCCTCCTATCTCAGCTTCCCAAGAACTAAGATTACAAGTGTGCGATACCACAACAGGCTTATGCCCAGTTTTTTAAATTGGAAACTACTATTTGATTCTAACCAGAATCAACTTTTTGGGAACTTTGGGAACACTAAAAAGACTATAACTAGTTTTATATAGTTAGTTACAAAAGACCTTATTGGAAATGTCTTACTAGCTTTTGAAGAAATTGAAAATTGTTGAAGAAAATACTTAGTTTTACCTTTACCTTCAATTCTTTATTTGTTTAAATTTCAAACTTTTTTTTTTTTTTTTTTTTTTGCGGTACTGGGGATGGAACCCAAGGGCATTCTACCTCCAAGCTATATCCCCAGCCCTATTTTTCATTCTTTATTTTGAAACCGAGTCTCACTAAGTTGTGGAGTGCGTCACTAGGTAGCTGAGGCTGGCCGAGAACCTGAATCCTCCAGTCTCAGCCTCCCGAATGCTGGGATTACAGGCGTGCGCCACCACGCCAAGCTTCAAACTTCTAAATTAAAGAACAATTCATTAAACACTGTATAATTACTTATACAGTGTATAATTACTTACACAGTTCACATT
>PVLC010023238.1:7107-18064 GCA_004027655.1 Graphiurus murinus
GCGGTACTGGGGATTGAACTCAGGGGCATTCTACCTCCGAGCTATACCCCCAGCCCTATTTTTTATTTATTTTGAAACCAGGTCTCACTAAGTTGCGGAGTGCCTCACTAGGTAGCTGAGGCTGGCCGCGAACCCGGATCCTCTGGTCTCAGCCTCCCGAATGCTGGGATTACAAGCATGCGCCACCACACCCGGCTTAGACCCTGTTTCAAAATAAAGAATAAAATAGGGCTGGGTGTGTAGCTCAGAGGTAGAATGCCCCTGAGTTCAATCTGGAGTAACAAATACACACACACACACACACACACACACACACACACACACAACATAATATTGGGTTCTGCTGGGTAGTTTTTTAAACACATAAAATGAACTAGTGGAGGAATAAAAGCAGAGTTAGAGCATTTAATAAATCTTCATGTTGCCGGGCGTGGTGGCGCATGCTTGTAATCCCAGCATTCGGGAGGCTGAGACCAGAGGATCCGGGTTCGCGGTAGCCTCAGCTACCTAGTGAGGCACTCCGCAACTTAGTGAGACTCGGTTTCAAAATAAAGAATAAAAAAATAGGGCTGGGGGTGTAGCTCGGAGGTAGAACGCCCCTGAGTTCAATCCCCAGTACCGCAAAAAAAAAAAAAAAAAAAATCTTCATGTCAGTTTTTGAGTCCATAAAAACATTTCTTACCCCGCTCCCCCACCCCAGTAATGGGGATTGAACCCAGGGCCTCAGATATACATGTGCTCTACCACTGAGCTACATCCCTGCCCCCCTCCCCGCCTTTTTTTGCAGTACTGGGAATTGAACCCAAGGGCATTTTACCTCCAAGCTCCACCCCCAGCCCTATTTTTTTTTGTACTGGGGATGGAATCCAGGGGCATTCTACCTCTGAGTTATACCCCCAGTCCTATTTTTTATTCTTCATTTTGAAACAGGGCCTCACTAAGTAGCTGAGGTTGGCTGTGAACCTGGATTCTCCGGTCTCAGCCTCCCAAGTACTGGGATTACAAGCATGCGCCACCATGCCTTGCTTTATTCTTTATTTTGAAACAGGGTCTCACTAAGTTGCAGAGGGCCTCACTAAGTAGCTGAGGCTGGCTGCAAACCCAGACCCTCCAGTCTCAGCCTCCCAAGTACTGGGAGTACAAGCATGTGCCACCATGCCTGGCTCCCTGGCCCTTATTTTATTTTGGGACAGGGTCTGGCTAAGTTGCCCAAGCTGACCTCAAACTTGCAATCCCTCTGCCTTAGCCTTCCAGGTAGCTGGGATCATGGGCAAGGGCCAACTTTGACTCCATAAAAACACATTCTTATCAAGATCTAAAAATTAGCCAGGCGTGGTGGCGCACGCTTGTAATCCCAGCATTCGGGAGGCTGAGACCGGAGGATCTGGGTCTCGGCCAGCCTCAGCTACCTAGTGAGGTGCTCCACAACTTAGTGAGACCCTGTTTCAAAGTAAAGAATAAAAAATAGGGCTGGGGGCATAGCTCAGAGGTAGAATGCCCCTGACTTCAATCCCCAGTACTGCAAAAAAAAAAAAAAAAAAAAGAAACTTAAGCATCCATAGATGGTGGTATCTATGGGGTGGGGTGTCTTAGAACCAATCCCCCCACAGATACCAAAGGGTAACTGTATTTCTGAAAGCTCCCAGAATGGTTTGCCAAAAGCCTTACCTATGGAATGTGCTTCCTTTGTATCCTATTGGAACTCCATCTTTTCTATAACCAAAAAGAAAGAGACTTGAAATGATGACAGGTAACCATAGGTCTTTCCAATTTAAGTCATACTGGAGCCAAAGGGACTTTCCTAAGGATGATTGGGAGAAGAGACATAAAGAAGGAAAATGAACTAAGGATAGATCCCTGGGGTATTATCTTCTATCACTCAAGGCCTGCCCCCAATACCCTTGCTGTGGCCTAGGACAACTCTCGAGAGCAGGCAGAAAAGCCAAATATGTCTGAGACTGACCTGAATTCTCCAGTGCAGAACTGCCTGAAAGGGAAAAGAGTAACGGTTCAGTCATCATGACATCACAACTGTGAGCACCTCTCATCTTAGCAGGAGAGGGTACAGACACGAGTCAGCAAGCCAACAAACCAGTCGCTCAGATGTCAAGACAGGTAGACATACCGCCTAACAACATAAATTGTCACGAGAACAATAAAAACTAATAAACATTGGGACAGAGCAAAACCCAGCCTAAGGGCACTGGGCGGACGGACATAGGCAAACAGACGATTCTGAAAACTGGCTCTGCTATTCCGGCACAGCTGAAGCACCTCCTTACCTAAAGTTCTCGGCTGTCTTGGGCACAACGTCTGCAAACAGCTCGATCTTCATGCGGCCAACTTCCTGCAAGCAGCGGGACACCGTTAGGAGGACCACTGATGGCTTGACCACACGACTGTGATGGTCTCATCTCGCTGGGAACAGGAAGGCCTGCCCCACCCCTCAAGTCTCTGTATCTCCCATCTCCGCCTCCGCCTCCCTACTTAAACTGATATCTCGGGTCCCTCCAGAAGCCGGGCGCTAGCATAGGTAAGCTTCCTCCCTCTTCCCTCCCGCCTAGCAGGTGGGTAAGCTCCGGTACCAGTTCACTTTCTGGCTCCCAGAGTCCTCTCTCCCAAGGTTAGTGAGTTCTGCCAGGCTAGCCCGGTGCGGTTTCCCTTCGGCGCAGGTCTGGGTGGTCGCCTGTATCTTACCTGGCCGCCAATGCTGACATCAAAGAACACCACAGGGTTGACTGGGCTTGAATTTGCCACCGCCATGGCTCCGACCCGGAAGCGGAAGTATGGGTTCCGCTGAATTATACCCAGTCCCGCGGAGGTTTGCACGCCGCGCAGGCGCAGAATAAGCCGGCCACGGCCGGGTCCCGCTCCCGGAAACACCTCCTTCGCTGGGGACTTGCTCGGGCTGCCTGGCGGGAGCTGGGGATGCTCCAGGAAGGGAAGAAAAACTGCCGCTTTCTTTTTTTTTCTTTAGTACTGAGGATTGGACCCAGAGGCATTCTACCTACGAGCTCTACCCCAGCACCCCCCTTTTATCTTTAATTTTATTTTTTGTTTTTATTTTTATTTTTATTTATTATTATTATTATTATTGTTATTATTATTATTATTATTTGTTGTTGTTGTTGTTGTTTGTTTTTGAAACAGGGTCTTGCTAGGTTGCTGAAAGTCACACTAAAGTTGCTGAGGCCGATCGTGAGCCTGCAATTCTCCTGTCTCAGCCTCCCAAGTACTGGGATTACAAGCCTGTGATAAACCTAAGTATATTTTTTGTACTTGATCTACGGGGACCCCACTTACATGGCGGTACTAGTGCAGTGCAAATTGAGGCTAGAGCTTTTGGACTAGACAGTTTCAGAGTATTTAGCTGTCCTTGAAGCCAGCACCTCTGAACCACCACACATGCTGTTTTTTACTTTAGCTTCACTGAGGTGGGACCCATGAGGACAGGACCTCTGCTTTGTTCATCCTGGGCATTTAAAACTTGTTGGGCCGGGCATGGTGGCGCACGCTTGTAATCCCAGCATTCGGGAGG
Source organism: Graphiurus murinus (assembly GCA_004027655.1). NCBI lineage: Eukaryota > Metazoa > Chordata > Mammalia > Rodentia > Gliridae > Graphiurus > Graphiurus murinus. Next base: position 10,646 of record PVLC010023238.1, read on the forward strand.
CTGAGACCGGAGGATCCAGGTTCGCGGCCAGCCTCAGCTACCTAGTGAGGCACTCCGCAACTTAGTGAGACTGTTTCAAAATAAAGAATAAAAAATAGGGCAGGGGGTGTAGCTCGGAGGTAGAACGCCCCTGAGTTCAATCCCCAGTACCGCAAAAAATAAATAAATAAAACTTGTTGGCACGTGAGGGTCTGCAAATACTTATCCCATCCTTGAAGTCAGGACACTAGGATTTTGAGTTCTGCCGCCAGCTTCCCCCGTGGTGGCCCACTCTTGTAATCCCAGCATTTGGGAGGCTGAGACCAGAGGATCCGGGTTCGCGGTAGCCTCAGCTACCTAGTGAGGCCCTCTACAACTTAGTGAGACCCTGTTTCAAAATAAAGAATAAAACATAGGGCTGGGGGTATAGCTCAGAGGTAGAATGCCCCTGAGTTCAATCCCCAGTACCGCAAAATAAATAAATAAAATAACCCTTGTGCTTGTAAATCACTCCTGGCTTCCCATATTTAGAATAAAAAACAAAGCACTAAATGCATAAATCGTTGCCAGTTACCTGACCTTATCTTGTACTACTCATTTTCAGTTGCTATGCTCTGTCTTTCTGTTCCTCAAGGTTATTAAAATAGCTACTCTTTGTAGGGCCTTGGCACTCAGTTACTTCTTTCTAGAGAAAAAAAAATTATGTTACTAGAAATTGAACCCAAAGCTGGGTGTGGTGGTGCATGCTTGTAATCCCAGTACTTAGGAGGCTGAGACCAGAGGATCCAGGTTCCCGGCCAGCCTCAGCTACTTAGTGAGGCCCTCTGCAATTTAGTGAGACCCTATTCCAAAATAAAGAATAAAAAATAGGACGGGGAGATGTGGCTCTGAGGTAGAATGCCCCTGGGTTCAATCCCCAGTACCACACACAAAAAAAGTTGAACCCAGATGCTTTCTACCTCTGAGCTACATCCCCAGCCTTTTTTTTTTTTTTTTTTAAACAAGGTGTCACTAAATTGTTGAAGGTTTCACTAAACTGCAGGCATGCACCACCATTCCAGGCTTGAAACATTTTTTTCAGCTCTTAAGGGGAAAGAGGTTACTCCTTGTAGTTCAGGGCTCAGGCTAGATGTCACCTCTTTATAGGCAACATTGCACCCAAACAAAACAGCCCTTTCTCACCATCCAAAATTATATTTGTATGATATCTCCACAGCTCATTCTCTGCCACACACCCCCTCTTCTCTAATAGCATATAAATTCCATGAGTACATACTCTCCTAGTCTGTCTTGCTCACAGCTGTAGCTGTAGTGCGTACAATTGAATAGCATATAGTGAATATTCAATAAATAGATCCCATGAAAGGTGATGACCTTTGGCAAGGTTCAGAGTCAGATCATGCATCTGATATAATAGCTATTATTTCCTGTATCCTTTGATCATCTTTTCTCCTGGCTGAGGAAGCAAGGGTTCATATAAAAATTTAGTTCATCTCAATTTAAGTGGTTATTTCTGGTTAGTTCCTCTCTCTTTTTGGTCTTCTGATCTCCAATTGGTGAAGAAGAAAGAGAAGAGGAATAAGGAAAGGAGGGGTAAGGGAAAAGAAACAGCAGCAGTCACACTTCAGTATAGTTTCATACCAACCATTTGAGTAAAATTTTAAATTGATGATACATAATATTGATGAGGTTGTGGCAAACCTAGTACATCCAAAAGCTGCTAGTGAAAATAAATAATAGTAGCAGGGCATGGTGGTACATACCTGTAATCCCAATACTTGGGAGGCTAAAACAGGAGGATTTGAGGTTTGAGACCAGCCTCAGCAATGTAGGAAGACTCTCAACAACGTAGTGAGACCCTATTTCAAAGTAAAATATAAGAAGGGCTGGGGACGTAGCTCAGAAATAGAATGCTCCTGGGTTTAATCCCCAGTACCACAATAAAATAAAGAAAGAGAAAAAGAAAAGAAAGGAAATGATAGTACTAAGTGTGAAAAACTTTGCATATTTCAATTTCATTTGGTCCTCACAACCCTATGGGATAAGTACTATTATTCCCATTTTATAGAGAAATTGAGGAAGCTGAGTAATTTGACTATGGAAATAGTAAAACCTGTTTATAAAGCAATGCAACAAGTAATGTACCACATCCATATTAATGTTTATATCCATTGACCCAATTAGCTAATTTTGTGAATGTGTCTTCTGGAGTAATTCAAGAGAACAGACAGCCACACAGATCTTCATCACAGCATAATTTTATTTATTTATTTGTACCTCCAAGCTACATCCCAGCCCTGTTTAACTTGTGGGGTTTTTTTGTTTTTGTTTTTGTTTGTGGTACTGGGAATAGAATCCAAGGGCATTCTACCTCCAAGCTATATCCCCAGCCGTATTTTTTTTTTTTTTTTTGCTGTACTGGGGATGGAACCTGGGGGCATTCTACCTCCGAGCTTCAGCCCCAGCCCTATTTTATTTTTTTATTTTTATTTTGAAACAGGGTCTTACTAAGTTGCAGAATGCCTCACTAAGTAGCTGAGGTTGGCCGAGAACCCGGATCCTCCAGTCTCAGCCTCCCAAATGCTGGGATTACAAGCATGTGCCACCACGCCTGGCTCCTATTTTACTCTTTTTTTTTTTTTTTTTTTTGCGGTACTGGGGGTGGAACCCAGGGGCATTCTACCTCCGAGCTATACCCCCAGCCCTATTTTTTATTCTTTATTTTGAAACCGGGTCTCACTAAGTTGCAGAATGCCTCACTAGGTAGCTGAGGCTGGCCGCGAACCCGGATCCTCTGGTCTCAGCCTCCCAAATGCTGGGATTACAAGCGTGCGCCACCACGCCCGGCTTTTACTCTTTATTTTGAAACAGGGTCTCATTAAGTTGTGGAGGGCCTCACAAGTTGCTGAGGCTGGTCTCCACAAACCTGCCATCCTCCTATCTCAGCCTCCCAAGTACTGGGATTACAACTGTGTGCCACCCCACTTGGCTTTTGATTTTGTTTTGAAACAGGCTCTCACTAGGTTGCTGAAAGTTTCACTAAATTCCTGAGGCTGGTCTCCAACCTGCAACCTTCCTGTCTCAGCCTCCCAAATTCTGGGATTATAGGTATGCACTGCCATGCCCAGCTCACAGCATAATTTTAAATAGTGAAGAAAAAACAACTTAAATATCCAATAACAAGAGAATGGTTAAGTGATTTATAGAATATCAACATGTGGCTCTTGAAATTTTTTTTTTTTTTTGTGGTATTGGGGATTGAACCCAGAGGCATTCTACCTTTGAGCTACAACCCCAGCCTGATTTTCTTTTCTTTTTTTCTTTTTTTTTTTTTTTTTTTTTTTTTTTTTTTTTTGATGCAACATTATGAATAATCTTGTAACAAAGACATCTGGAACACAGCTAGTAGGGAATGAAGATAAGTTTTACCTTACTGTCCAGATTTCTTCTTTGAAGGTTACATATAAGCTTTGATTCCTATTAAATTTTCTACAAAGTAACTAACTTCCTTTTCAAACTTAAAACAAATACCATTAAACAGAAATCTATTTCCATTTCAAATCACATACAAGTACTATGTGATCAGAGGGATGGGAAACACTAGGCAAGGCCTGGTGGGTGGTAACTTCTTCATGACTAGGTAATGGAATCACTTGTTCAACATCTAAAGCATGTAAGTCAATGAAAATGTAATCTAGACATCCATGAAAGCCACCAACATAATTTGTGTAAGCAGGTTCACCACAAGCACTTTTCAGTTTGAAGAGATGTGTGAGAGACATGTTGCATCTTTCCTCTTCTCCATTGGAAGCCCAGTCTTCATGATCCTCTGGAATGTTGCCAGTGAGGAGGAAATGCTACATTCCCGTTGATGGTGTACTATTAAAGTCTCCACAAAATACAACTGGTATGCCAGGATATAGATCACATGAGACGTGTCTAATGCGAGTCAAGGCTACTGCCATTTGAATGAGACGAATGTACCTACCTGAAGGACAGAAGATCTCTGGAGCACCCTCTCCTGCGACAATGGATACGAAACTAGTTTCTCCAGCAGTTCTTTGTGAAGTGGGTCGGATTCCAGGGCTTCCTGGAAAGAAATGTCATGCTGACTAAGGAGGCTGAACTTTGACTTCCGATAGAAAGTGGCCAGGCCTTCCTGCTGCTTGATTCGAAACAAGCCCTCCAGCCCAAAGGCCTCCAGCGCAGGCCCCAAACTGTCTGAAAACACTGCGCGGTCAACCTCTTGCAAACAGATGAGGTCAACATTGTAGCCGGTGAGTTCTTTCTGGATAAGGTTCTGGCGGTAATCCAGAGCATAGGGAGCACAGTATGAATACAGGACGGTCTGTGAGAACTCAGTCTGGGCATCAGACGAGGGGCCACCGCGGTCAGGCTCCACTGCTCCGGGCGTGGCTTCCTTGTACCAGCGGAAGAGGGAGCCGGCAGGATCCCCAAACTCTGTCTGCCAGGATGCTGTAGGAGACAGTGCGGATGAGAGAGTCCTTCGTCACCTTCTTGGTGTAGAGATGCTGGTGATCAAAAGTGCATGTGCCAGGCCCAGCCTCTACCGGACACACACTTTCCAACTCCCTGCTCGGCCCGAAACGTTGTCCATTGCCCGGTGTGCAATGAAGTTTGAGCCGTAGCCCGATGCCAGTATTAGAGGGGGTGTAGACACGCTTCTCCAGGCCGGTCTCAAGTCCAAGTTGAAGATGACGAGGAGGGAGACAAAGACGAGGGGCCACCTCAGTCAGGCTCCACCGCTCCGGGCGTGGCTTCCTTGTACCAGCGGAAGAAGGAGCCGGCAGGATCCCCAAACTCGAGGCTGAGCTTGGGGCACACGGGGAAGCCGGCCATGATATAGCGTGGCAACTGCAGCTCGGTGAAGGCGGGCGGGTTGCGCTCCACCTTGTACTTGACATCATCGATTTGCAGCACTGCGCTGTCCTGCCAGGCGTCAAGGTTGAGCACATCTTCAGCCACTGCCTACTCCCGGTAGTACAGCTTCACCACGGCTCGCAGGCTGAAGCAGGCTGGGGCCCAGGCCCTGCACAGGCCGCACTTCGCGTTCGGCCAGTTCTTTCTGCTCTTCTTGGCTGCGGCCGCCTTAGCGTGGCCCCTCGAGGGCGTTGGTAGCTATCCAACTGAGAGCCCGACCTAGGGGCTCGCTCTGGTCGCGCTGCATATTCGCGCTGCATATTCTTGTGGCTTTGTGGCTGCCATCGGCTAGCGCAAACGACAGGCTCAGCTTGGGCTCCGAGGGCACACAGCGCACTACAGCGCGCTCCAGGGCTCCTGCGGCCGTTTCCATAGCTGCCTCGCCCAGCAGCACTGCTCCACCGCAGTGCGGGCGCCTGGGAGCCTACACATGAACCTGGCGGCCCTATGGTCGACAACACCAGGACCAGGGAACGGTCCGGGGTCAAAGCCACCGGCTCAGGGACCCATTCAGACCCGGCAACTTCCGGCCGCCGAGGAAAGGCCTGATTTTCTTTTTATTTGGAAACAGGGTCTCACTAGGTTGATGCAAGTCTCACTACTTGCTGAAGCTGTCCTCAAACCTGTGATCCGCCTATCTCAGCCTGCCTAGTACAGGGATTACGGGGCATGGGCCACAATGCCTAGCTTGAAAATATTTTTCATGAATTATTAAATTATTAAATAGCTTGGTAGTAGAGTGCTTGCCTAGTTTGAAGGATACCCTGGGTTCATGTCCCAGCACTGTAAAAAAAAAAGAAAGGAAAAAAAAAATCAAAGTATGAAAAGGAGTGCTGGGCGTGGGGGCACACCACGTTTGTAATTCCAGCATTCCGGAGGTTGAGAGCGGAGGATCCGGGTTCGAAGCCAGCCTCAACTACCTAGTGAGGCACTCTGCAACTTAGTGAGACCCGGTTTCAAAATAAAGAATAAAAAGTAGGACTGAGGGTGTAGCTAGGAGGTAGAATGCCCCTGGGTTCAATCCCCAGTACTGGAAAAAAAAAAAAAAAAAAAAAAAAAAAAACCTATGAAAAGGAATATAAAATATGTTAACCATTTAAAGTATAGGTATTAGCCGGGCGTGGTGGTGCACGCTTGTAATCCCAGCATTTGGGAGGCTGAGACAGGAGGATCCGGGTTCACAGCCAACCTCAGCTACCTAGTGAGGCATTCTGCAATTTAGTGAGACCCTGTTTCAAAATAAAGAATTAAAAATAGGGCTGGGGGTGTAGCTCAGAGGTAGAATGCCTGAGTTCAATCCCCAGTACCGCTAAAAGAAAAAAGGAAAAAAAGTATATGTACTTAGCCAGGTGTGGTGGTGCACACATCTGTAATCCCAGTATTTGGGAGGCTGAGACAGGAGGATCACAGGTTCAAGGACAGCCTCAGCAAATAGTGAGACTCATCAGTGAGACCCTGTTTCAAAATAAAACTAAAATAGGTCTGGGGTATAGCTCAGAAGTAGAACGTCCCTTAGTTCATCCCCAGCACCACACATACATACACACACACATACACACACAAACACACACACACACACACAGAATGTGGGATTATAGGGCTTTTTATTTTTGTTTTTAAAATAGTTGCTTTAATGTGATTAAATTGTTTTTACTTTTAAATAATAAGATATAAAAATCCCATTTTAATGGGAAAGAATGTTGAATTTACCATATATGTGTTCAATGAAGAGAAACCTAATTAAATAATTGACCTTAAGTCACTATATTGATCAATACAGATCATGTGAGGATATCAAACAAACTTGACAACTCCATTTTTTAGCAACTGTTTAATGAGATTATCAGCAATTTGAAGACCCTTGTTTGTTGTCCAGTGGGGATCCATGGAGATTCTTCCATGTCATCTTCCACCTTTATGTCCAAATTGAGGTTAGCAGGTTTGATCAATACAGTTTCAGAAACCAGTGATTTTATAGTTCTGACTTTTGGCCTTGTTCTGGAATACTGTATGTCTCTTTCAGAGAATCCATGTCTCCAGTTTCATAATTCTGTGAACATGAGACAGATGCAGAGGACTTTGGGACTGCCACTGCTGTTTCTGCCTTTTGTTTTTCCGTCTCTTGAAGAATTTCAACTGACTCTACCAAACCAGTTCCTGAGAAACTAAGAAAAACCATTGTGTGAGAACACTGTATGCATAGAACTGCTTGGTAATTTAGGGTTACACGGATAACTTCTTTTCTTTTTTGTACTGAGGATTGAACTCGGGCATTCTATTTCCAAACTACACCCTCGGGCCTATTTTATTTTTATTTTGAAACAGGGTCTCACTAGGTTGATGAGTCTGACTACTTGCTGAGGCTGTCCTCGAACCTGTGATCCTCCTGTCTTAACCATCCAAGTACTGGGATTACAAGTGTGTGCCACCATGTCAGGCTACCTGTTTTCTTTTTTTTGGAGCACTGGAGATTGAACCCAAGTGCATTCTACCTCTGAG
>PVLC010023239.1:0-25867 GCA_004027655.1 Graphiurus murinus
GCGGTACTGGGGATTGAACTCAGGGGCATTCTACCTCCGAGCTACAACCCCAGCCCTATTTTTAATTCTTTATTTTGAAACCGAGTCTCACTAAGTTGCGGAGTGCCTCACTAGGTAGCTGAGGCTGGCTGCGAACCCGGATCCTCCGGTCTCAACCTCCCGAATGCTGGGATTACAAGCGTGCGCCACCACACCCGGCTTGAAAGAAACTTTTGATTGAGATAATTTTGGTTTCCTGTGCATTCATAAGAATCCCACACACCCTTCACACAATTTCCTCCATTGTTAACTTCTTGTGTAATCATAGTAGAATGTTATGACTGGGAAATTGATACCAATCTAATCATATTTTACTAGTTCCACATGGACCCATTTGTGCATGTATGTATTGACTTCCGTGTGATGCTGTCACATCTATGGAGTTGTGTAATTACAGTCACATTGCTAATGATTTTAGGTCAACAATGGGCCACATATGTATGGGTGGCCAGCAGCAACCTCATTCAGTGCATGCTTATTGCATCTCTTGATAGCATCAATTTCTCCTGTGCTTAATTTAGTTCACATAATTTGGTTCATCACGGCTCTTAATCGTACAAAATCCACTGCTAATGCTGCCAGTAAGAGGCCATGTGAAGTGATTGACTTAGAAGTGAAATTAAACATGACAAGGGGATATGAAGGTGGAACTTAGTGAGGGTTCTTGTTCACCAATCCGTCAGGCATCTTCCATTCCATCAAAGCTACCATCTTGAAGCACAAAAACAAAATGACAAAACCATCAGAGGCCTCGCTTCATTGATAGGAACAAGACTCACCAAGGGCCTCTAGCATATATGGAGACACTTCCAATGCCCTGGATTGAAGACTAGGCCCAGAAACATATCCTCCTCAGCACCTAACAACCTGGCCAAAGAAAGTTTGTTTCTCATATTGAAGGAAAAGGTTCACCCAAGTGTGATGGAGAATTGATCGCTACCTCCAGGTGGTTTAAAAGATTCAAGCATCATCATCCATTCTACAATGTGAATGAGAGTGGTGAGTCTGTAAGTAAGCTCTCATGTGAAGGTAGCTGAAGAATTTTTGAAAACTCTAGCTAAGCCAATTGTGCCAGAGTGGGCATTCAATACAGACAAAATCTCCTTTTTCTGGAAACAGATGCCTGAAAGGATTTTTGTCCAAAAGGAAGTCAACGACAAGCTTCAAGGCTTTTAAGGACAGGATAGCAGTCTTGTTTGGGGGCAGTGCTATAGAGCACAAACTGCAACCCTTGAGATTTGGCACAGTGGGAACCCCAGGGCCTTCACACATGTCAGTAAGTGCACACTGCCAGTGTCTGACAGGACCAAGAAGGAGTCAGGGATGAACCTGCTCTTTTCCAAGTTGCCCTCCTGAACGGCTATGCCAGCAAAATAGAGAAGTACTATTTGGAGAATAACACACTGTTCAAGATTTCACTTACTGTTGATAATGCTTTTGCTTGTTCTCCTTTTATTTGTGATCTCTGTTCTCATACCAAAAGGTTGTTTCTTCCTCCAAACATCACCTCATTGATGTACCCAGTGGATGAAGGAATTACAGCAGCTTTTAGGGCCTGCCTAAGAAACTGCCCAGACTAGTGATCTAGCCAAGGAAGACACTGAAGCAATTTCAGAAGACTGTAGCAGCTGTGACTGCTGGTTGCTTGAGCGTGGAGTGATGTCAACAAGGACTGAAAAAATGGCACCTGAAGGAAGATACTCAAGAGGTTTCTTAATGACTTCAAAGGATCATATAATATGTAACCATTTGAGACTTCTTTCCCTCAATATAATTCCCTTGAGATCCATCCAAGTTGAGTATATCAATAGTATTTTCTTGCCAGGTGTGGTGGCTCATGCTTATAATCACAGTACTTGGGAGGCTGAGACAGGAAGATTGCAGGTTCATGGCCAGCCTCAGCTACTTAGGCAGGCCCTCTGAAACTCAGTGAGACCCTGTTTCAAAATAAAAGCATAAAATAGGGCTGGGGGTGTAGCTCAGAGGTAGCATGCCCCTGGGTTCAATCCCCAGTAACACACACACACACACACACACACACACAGAATATTTTTTCTCTCCTGTATTTATTGTTTGTTTATTTATATATAGTGGACTTAATTCCATGGTATGGAGTTTTAAAAAGTCATTTTTTAACCAATTACTCATTGTGTTTGATTTTCTTTCTTTTTTTGTTATTAAAAATGAAGCTTCTATGAGTCTTTGTGCACAGATTTTTGTATGAGCATAAGTTTCTGTTTCTCAGTACTGAATGTCCAGCATATTCTTTCTGGGTTATATGGCAAGTGTACTTTTAGCTTTTAGTTTTTCTGTGTGTGTGATACTGGGGAGTGAACTCAGGGGCATTCTACCTCTGAGCTACAGTCCCAGCCCTATTTTATTTTGAAACAGGGTCTCCCTAAATTATCTTGTGCTGCTATCCTCAAACCTGCAATCCTCCAGTCTCATCCTCCAAAGTACTAGGATTACAGGCATGAAGCATCATGCCTGCCTGTACTTTTAGTTTTGTTAAGAAATTGACAAGCTATTTACCAGAGTGGCAGTACTATTTTACATTTTCACCATGAATATATGCATCTCTCAGTTTCTCCAAATCCTTGCTAATAAGTAGAACTCACATTTTTTTAAAAAGTTGAACCATTTTAATAATTGTATAGTGATAGCATATTGTGGTTTTAATTTTTATTTCATGTATGGTTAATGATGTTGAACATCTTTTTTTCTTCTTCACGTATTCACGTGACGTCTGTGTATCCTCCTTGGTAAATATCTGCTCATTTAATTTGCCAATTTTCTAATTGAGTCGAATGATTGTTTTACTGTTGTGTTTGGGAGTTCTTTATATATTCTAGAAAAAAGACCTTTGGTAGGTACATGGTATGTACATGTTTTCTTCTAGTCTGTAGATTATCTTTAATAACAGGGCCTTTTGAAAAGTAAAAACTTAAAATTTTGATGAAGTCCAATTTAAAAATTTCTCATTTTATAAGTTGTAACTTCGGTTTCATGTCTAAGAACTTCTGGCTAAAATCTAGATACTAAAGATTTCCTTCTATTTTATTTCTTTTTTATTATTTATTTACTTATTTATTGGTGCACTGTAATCATACATCTTGATGAAGTTCAGGGTGATAGAGGCCTACAGGCACATAGCACTCTGTGAGCCCTCCCCTGGGTCCTGCCCTATTCCCTTCCCCTCCCCTCCTTCCTGTGCTCAGCATAGTGATTGATACGTTTGTGTTATGTACATCATGTCCATTGAGTTGTTTCCCTCTTCCTCCACCCCCTCTCCTTCAGTTAGGTTGACTTCTTCACTCATTTAAGGTTTCTCTTTCTTTTCTAGAATTCCTCTTATGTCCTGTTTTCTCCCTAGCTTCCGCATATTAGGGAAAACATTCGACTTTTCACTTTTTGTGACTGACTAATCTCATTTAATATAATGTTCCATTCATTTCCCTGAAAATGACATAATTTTGTTCTTTTTGTGGCTGAGTAAAATTCCATTGTGTACATATCCCATAGTTTTGTAATCCATTCATCTGTTAATGAACATCTCTGCTGGTTCCAAACTATGGAATCATCATCTGGTTTCATAGTTTGGCAATTGTGAATTGTGAGGCTATAAACATAGATATGTGTGCATTACTCTGGTAGTGTGGTTTCCATTCTTTTGGGAAGATACCTAGGAGTGGTATACCTGGGTCATATGGTAGGTTCATTCCCATTCTTCTGAGGATCTTCCACATTGTTTTCCAAAGTGGTTGCACAAATTTGCAATCCCACCATCAATGTATTAGAGTTCCTACTTCACATCCTTGCCAGCATTTGTTGTGTTTTTAATGATTGCCATTCTAATTGGGGTTAGGTGAAATCTCAGGGTAGTTTTGATTTGCATCTCTGTGATTGCTAATGATGTTGAGCACTTTTTCATACATTTATACATTTATTTGCCATTTGTATTTCTTCTTTTGTGTGTGTGTGTGGTACTGGGGATTGAACTCAGGGGCATTCTACCTCCGAGCTATACCCCCAGTCCTATTTTTTATTCTTTACTTTGAAACAGGGTCTCACTAAGTTGTGGAGTGCCTCACTAAGTAGCTGAGGCTGGCTGCGAACCCAGATCCTCCTGTCTCAGCCTCCCGAATGCTGGGATTACAAGTGTGCGCCACCACACCCGGCTGTATTTCTTCTTTTGCAAGTTGTCTATTTAGTTCACTTGCTCGTTTTTGATTAAGTTATTTTTTTTTTGGCAGTGAGTTTCTTGAGTTTTCTATATATTCTAGATATTAGTCCTCTATCAGGGGAATAGCTGGCAAAAATTTTCTCCCATTCTGTGGGCTCTCTGTTGAAGTTCTTGATAGTTTCCTTTGCTGCACAGAAGCTCTTCAGTTTAATGCAATCCCATCTATTAACTATCATTTTGATCTCTTGTGTCTTTGAGGTCTTATTGAGGAAGTTTTTACCTGTGCCTATGTGATGGAGTGTTGGTCCTATGCCCTCTTCAAGTAGCTGCAAGGTCTATGGTCTAATTTCCAAGTCTTTGATCCATCTTGAATTGACTCTTGTGCAAGGTGAGAAAGTGGAGTTTATTTCCGCTTTTTCTGTATATGGATAACTAGTTTTGCCAGCACCATTTGTTGAAGAGGCTATCTTTATTCCAGTGTATGTTTTTGGCCCCTTTGTCAAAAATCAATTGGCTGTAAGTATGTGGATTTATTTCTGAGTCTTCTATTCTGCTCCATTGGTCTATGTGTCTGTTTTTGTGCCAATACCATGCTTTTTTTTTTATTACTATGGCTCTGTAGTATAGTTTGAAGTCAGGTATTGTGATGCCTCCTGCATGGTTCTTATTTCTGAGAACTACTCTGGCTTTTCTTGTATTTTTGCTGTTCCGAATGAGTTTAAGGACTGATTTTCCTATGTCTATGAAGAATTACCTTAGTGATTTAATGAGTGTTGCATTGAATCTGTAGATCACTTCTGGAATAATTTATATCACTGAATGCTTACATAAGAAGAACAGAAAATCACCAAATAAATAACCTAATGACACACCTCAAAGCCCTTGAAAAACAGGAATAGTCTAATCCCAAAGCCAGGTGAAGATGAGAAATTATTAAAATCAGAGCAGAAATCAATGAAGTCGAAATTAAAAAACAATACAAAAAATCAACAAAACCAAAAACTCATTCCTCAAAAATTAAACAAGACAGATAAACCACTAGCCAACCTAACCAAAAGGAGGAGAGAATCAACCCAAATTACTAAAATAAGAGTTTAAAAAGGTGAAATTACTATAGATAGCACAGAAATTAAGAGGATTATCAGAAACTACTTTGAAAAAGTATTCCAACAAAATAGAAAACCTAGAAGAAATGGACCAATTTATAGACATATACAGCCTTCCTAAATTGAATCAAGAAGATATAGAAAATTTGAACTGACCAATAGCAATCAAAGAGACTGAAGCAGCAATAAAGAGCATAAAGAAAAGTTCAGGTTCAGAAGGTTTCCCAGGTGAATTTTATAAGTATTCCATGAAATATTTCCATGAAACAGAAAAAAATGGGACTGTTCCAAATACAGTCTATGAAGCCAACATCACATTAATACCAATACCAAATAAAGACAGCTAAAGAAAAGAAAACTATAGGCAAATATTGCTGATGAACTTAGACAACTTCTATTTCATTTCTAAAAGATTTACAGTTTTGCATATCTGTGATCCACTCTGAGTAATCTTCATATAAGATGTGAGGTTTAGAATGAGGTCCTTTATTTCTGGCCTCTGGGCATCCAATTTTTTTAATACCATTTATTGAAAAAGCAATCTTTCTTACATTGAATTCTTTTTGTGCCTTAGTCAAAGATCAATTGACATGACAATATCAAATACTGGCAAGCATGTGAACCCGAAGAACTCTCCTTCACAGCTGCTGGGAAAGCAAAATAGTCCAGCCATTTTGGTAGACAGTTTGGTGATTTCTTACAAAACTAAGTATACTTTTAGCATCCAACCGTTGTACTTAATTTGTATTTACTCAAAGGAGTTGAAGACTTATGTCTATACAACCAAGATATCTTCTAGTAGGTGAATGGATAAATAAACTAGCACATCCAGACTGTGAAATATTATTTAGAGGAAAAAAACTGAGCTATCAAGCCAGGAAAGGTATGGAAGAACCTTAAGTTCATTTTACTAAGTAAAAGAAATCAATCTGAAAGATCAGTGGTTCTCAAGGTATCAGTAAGAAGGAGAGATGGATAGGTGAAGCAAGCACAGAGGACTTTCAGGGCAGTGAACCTATTCTGTATGATACTACAATGTTGGAAACATGTCACATACATTTGTATAAATCTATAGAATGTACAACACCAAGAATGAACCCTGAAGTAAATTATTGGTGTCATCGTAGCTTTATCAATTGTAACAAGCACAGCACTGTGACAAGGGATGTTAATGTTAATGGTGGGGCAGGATATTTACATATGGGGCAGGAGGTATATGGGAAATCTCCGTGTTTTCCTTTCAAGATTTTATATGAATCTAAACCTTCTCTAAGAAGTAATGTCTATTAAAATAAATTGTGTGTGTGTGTGTGTGTGTGTGTGTGTGTGTGTGTGTGTACGTGCCCATGTGTATATTTCTGGGTTCTCTCTTCTGCTTCGTTGATCTACATGTCTATGCCTCCAACACTGCTGTCTTAATTACTGTGACTATATAGTAAGCCTGTACAGCAGGTTGAGTGATTCCTCTCACTTTATTCTTCTTTTGCAAAATTGTTTTAGCTATTTTAGGCTTTGTCCTTTCCATATAAATATAAGAATTAACTTGTCTATGCCTATAAAAACATTTGCTAGGATTTTGACTGAAGTTACATTAAACCTATAGGTGAATCTGGAAAGAATTGACATCTTTATCAAGTTTTTCTATTTATTTAGGTCACATTGGATTTCTTAATATTTTCGTAATTTTACATAGCCAGATCCTGTGTGTTTTGTTTGATTTATACCCAAACATTAGCTTTTTTGTAACAATTATAAATGGTGTCATGTTTTTAATTTTTATTTCTACATATTTGTTGTAAAAATAGAATTTTTGAGGCTAAAATCTGCACATAATGGGTGCATATTGCTACTGGGTTGATGATTGTTTCCAGGCCTATTTAGTGGACACAGGTAGGATATCTGTTATCTATTTGCCTATTTAACGTGTCAAGAAGAACACCATGCACCAGTTATCAATGCCAGGGTAGGACTCTAACTACAAGAAGAATGGCAAGGAGCTCAATGTGCCAGCCCCCAGGAGGAGCAGTACAAACACTTCTGTCTATCATATCTTGGTGTAAGAGGCATCAAGGCAAACACAACACAGTCAAAACACAGCCAAGCACTGGCTTTTAGTTTCATACGGTAGAGACAGGAACATCAGCTCCAATAGGAATTAATGGACACTTTCCTAATATGAAAACACACACACACACACACACACACACACACACACACACACACACACACACACAATTCTCAGCTCTTGAAGCCAGTATCTTCCTTATTGTGGATATACAGAGATTCCTGCTGAAGTCAAAGCCTGTTAAACATGTCCACTCTGCATTACAATTTGACATTTTGTTAGTGACATTGGCTGGTGTAATGAGGAAAGAGAAAGCATATAAAGAAAAATAATGAAAGAGAAATAGAAATAGAAGAAATAAAACATCAAAACAAGAATAGACTGTAACGGAGGAGGCACACCACACATCTGTACAGATGTGATTCACCTGAGCATTGTGCACATGTTATGTCCTCTGTTATCAGAATTCTTAAAAGCCAAACACCAGTTGCTTAGAAGGCAATTTTCTGAGAGTGACTCTGGGAATAAGATGAGTCTTCAGAGTTTCTCAGAGTTGAGAATTATGGCTTCATTGTGTTCAAATACTTTTCCACCAATTACTGGCCATGGGCCTTGGGGATCATGAATTAGCCAGACTTTGTCCTGGCTGTGGGGATCAGCCACTGTTTCCTTTAAGTATAAACTGAATGATGAGATATACATGTGGCTTGAATGTAAGCTTCATGAGGGCAAAGCCTTTGACCCATACTGGGACCCCAGCACGAGGTGTGGCTGAGACACAGTTGGTGCATACGATGGTCTGAATGACTTCGTCCCTCCCAAATTTGTGCTGAATTTCTGTTCTCCAATGTGATGGTCTGAAGAGGTGGGCCTGTGGGAACTGATTAGGCCCTGAGAGCAGAACTTTCATGATGAGATCGGTGTCATTTTAAGAGTCCCCAGAGATACCCCTTGCTCCTTCACCCTCTGAGGACACAGTGAGAAGGTGCCAGCTATGAACCAGGAAGCTGCCCTTCCCATAAGATTCTACACTAGATGCTGAAGGTAGATAGTCAGTTGCTATTGAAGTTGTTCCCCAGAAAATAACCAGGCAAGCAAGAATTTTATTTTGTTTCATTTTGTGCAATTTTTTGTTTTGTTTTTGGAGCGCTTGCCGATTTCCATGGTGTAAATCCTCCATCACCACTAATTTCAAGATTTGAAGGCATCACAGGCTTAACAACTGGCTGGAAGAATTCCTAATATTTGACACTAGCTCTTTTGAATTGGGACAAACTGGCTCTAGGACCCCCACTGAGTTGTCCCAGCCACTGATTTGTGGTTTGACCTTGGGAACTTTAATGTGTGGCACTCCTCTCATACGGTCAGCATCCTACAACTCTTAGTGGATTTATTATTCCTGTGGGATAGAAACAGAATCAAGCTGAACTTCATTCCATCAGCCGTTTCAAATTCTGAGTGATTGAACCTTAATCAGTGTAAAGCAACAACCAATCAACTTCACACAATTCACTTAAAACTGATGCTGTATAGAGGCCAAAGGGGGAAAATATAGAGTCTTAAAAATGAGCCAGTCAAATAAGGTGAAGCCCTGTTCAGTAAGCAGCACTAGAACCAGAGGCTTGGAGTTCTACCTCAGCGAATCCTTTGATACTGCTTCCCCTGTCATCTGTCATGGCCCTCAATTTTTATAAGCTGTGATAAGAGTAAATTACTAGAAAAAAAGGAAATGAAAAGATACAAGCCACACAACAACTCTTACCTTATTTTTTTTTTGTCTGATTTTGGGGGTTTTGCTTTTTTAGACAGTCATAAATGACACTGACAAGTTAACACTCAATTTTCTAAGCAGTCACTTTCAATTCTTGTGTTTGATTTTGCAGACTGGTTACAAACTGTTCTGATCCCCCAGAGGTGGAGAACTCGTGTTATAACCCTCTAGGAAATAAATCCCCTAAAGAACTTCACATATCTAACTTGGTGGCCCCTGTGACCTCAGCAACATGTGACAGCTTCCCTCCTGTCTTCCAGGGAAGAAAGGGCCCTGGACACAGAGCCCGAGCTCAGGAGACAGGATGCCAGATTCCTGTTCATCAACTAGCACTACCCCACAGTAGCTATACCCACTGTTCTGCTCCTGTTAATTTTTTGATTCCTGAGTCTGAAGGCAATTAAATGACTGTGTGTTTGTAATAGTTCCTCATAAAATCAAGGAAAGGTTTACATTATTAAGTCCATATTGTTCTTCACTATCTATTTATCATCTATCTATCTATCCATATTTGTTCTTCTCTATATCTGTTTTCACTATCTGTTCATCTATCTACATAGATATCTGTTTTCACTATCTATCCATATCTGTTCTTTACTATCTCTCTATAATTGTTCTTATATCTATGTCTATCTATCTCTATAATTCTTATATCTATCATTTATCTATCTCATCTTCATGACCTAGCTGTATCTGTTCTTCACTATCTATTTAACCATCTATCTATCAATCATCTTTCAACTACCTATATTCATTACTTATTACTTATCCTTTTATTCTTTAGAGTAGATATTCCCTAATTTCTGTAAGCCTTTGTTTAAATTCCAAAGTATTGAAAATGTTGATTCTAACTTTTTTTTGGCAGCGTTCTTGTGTTCTTGAGGTAGATGAGATTTTCAGAGGCCCTTTGTCATTTTTACTATATTTTCTTTAATTAACATTTTAGAATATTGGGCCCGTGAACTGTGTAATGTATGTTCTTTTCAAACTTACCTGGGACATTCTCCAGAATCAGCCATTTAATAGGCCCCAAGCTAATATCTAATTATCTTAAAAGGATTAAAGTCATACAAAGTATTTTCACCAATTACATTGGAATTAAATTAGAAATTAGGCATAGAAGGAAATTTTGGAATCCACAAATATTTGGAAATTAATGCTGTGCTTCTATATGTTATGTGACAAAGAAGAAATCACAAGGAAATTCTAAAATATTTCAGTATTTGCTATAACATATCAAAATTCATAAGATGAAGTTAAATTAGTGCTTGGCCAGAAATTGATAGCTATAAATTCCAATATTAAAATGAAGACATATCTTATATATCAATAAATGAATGTACATTGTGAAAAAAACTAGAAAATGGAAAGCAAAAAAAAAATGCAAAGAAAGAAGAAGGAAGAAAATACAAAAAAATTGAGTGGAAATTATGAAATAAAAAACTGGAAAAAAGAATAGAAATAATCAGGAAAATGAAAACATTTTCTTTGAAAACATAAAATAAATTGAAAAGTATTTAGCAAATCTGATCTTGAAGAAAGAGTTGACAAAAGTTATTATCCAAACTGTGTGTGAAAGAAGGAACTTCATGATTGACCTTAGGAGGAAATAAAGAGAATACTAATAAAAATTGTTTAGAACTTTCCATGGACAAATTAGACTTCTAATGTGAAAGGAACCATTTCCTAGAAAGATGTAAATTACTAAAACGGACTCAAGAACAAAAAGAAAATTGGGATATTCCCATGACAAATAAAAATATTAAATTAGCTATTAATTATCTTTCCACAAGGAAAAGCTCAGGAACATATATCTTCTCTGGTGAAATCTAACAAACATTTGAAGAAGAAATATTACCAGTGTAACAACCTGCCCCACGAAAGAAAAGGGATAACTCCTACATCACTGAATGAGCCCACGTTACCCTTATACAAAAGCTCAATGAAGACATCATAAGAAAATGAAACTGTTTGGTGTGGTGGCACATGTCTATAATCCAAGTGCTTGGGAGGATGAGACAGGAGGATTACAGGTCTGAGGCTGGCCTTGTTTACTTAGTGTTATGGCTAGATGTAGAACGGCCCCTTGGAAAGCTCCTATATTGGTGTTTGGAGTTGATGTAATACAGTGTTGAGGGTTGTAATCCCAGCTATGGGTGGTACCCAGTAGGCTGGTGGGGTGTGGCCTTGGTGTCTATAAATGGTTCCTCCTCCCCTTGCTCGCTCTCTTGCTTCCAGCCTCCATGATGTGAGGAGCACAGCCCATGTGTTCTCTCTCTTTCCTCCTCCTGCTGCCATGTCCTGAGACCCACAGTTCCCGGCCTCACATGGACTGAACCTGATACCATAAGAAAATAAATCTTCTTTCCTCTAAGTTCATGGCCAATCTTTTAGATTATAGCTGCAAGAATACTGAGTGGAACATTTAGTGAGACCCTTCGAAACTTAGTGAGATCCTGCTTAAAAAATATATAAAGCTGGAGGTGTAGCTCAGTGATAGAGTTTCTCTAGCATGTGCAAGGTCCTGGGTTTGCTCCCCAACACTGCCAAAAATATAACTAGATAAAAAATTAATAAAAGGAAATAAAACTGCATACCAGAATCTTCCATGAAAATAAATTAAAAAACCTTTAAGAAAACATTATTTTAAAAAATCACATTCAATAGCATATAAAAGGATTATACACTATGTCCAAGAAGCTCTGCATCTGAATATCAGTTAGTGTAATTTATCACATTAGTAAAAATACACACACACACACACACACACAATCATCACTACAGGTGATCAACAAGCACTTGACAAAAATTCATTACTTGAAAAAATTTCAATGAACTATAAAGAGAAGGAGACTTCTCCAATCTGATGAAGTGCATCTGTGAAATCCCAGAGCTGATGCTCTACTTAATTGCAAAAAAACAAAATAAAACAAAACAAAACAACCCCCATCCCCCAAATGGATTGCTTTCCCCAAAGATTGGGAAATATGTAAGGATGTCTGCTCTTCTTACTCCTATCCAATATGTGACAACTTCTAGAGTTCAACTGGGCAAGAAAAAGAAATAAGAGAACTCTGGTGGGGAAAGAGGTAGGCCTGGGTTTGACGAGCAGGGCTGCCTGCTCTGCTCTGCTGACTCTCCCTATCCTCCTTTGAAAGCCTTCTCTATATCCCTCACAGCAATGACCTCATCCTCCCTGAGGAGCCAGGGAGGACTCTGCTCGGAGTCAGCACCTCCACCTGTCGAGCTGGGTATTCACTCCCTCTCTTGGCTTCTTTGTTCACTGGGAGAAATCTTTCCTTTCTTTTCTATGGCCTTTTTTATTTGGGTGTCCCTTTGTGAGGTTCAGAGCAGAGCTTCCCCCTCTTCGGGATGGGCTGTGAGGTCAGGTTCCCAGGAGTAAGCAGCCTGGATGGTGTCCTGGGAGGAGGGGCTGGAGGCGCTGACAGGCTCCAGCCAGGTCCTCAGAGAAGCCATTCAACCCGCAGCAGGCCCCATCCCCAGAGGGTGTCAGGTGTGCACCTGCTAATGGAGGTCCCTCCCTTCCTGCACTTAGTGTTTAAGCCTTCACGGGGACTTTGCATTCAGCAGTTCCAAGGTTTTCCTTCTGCGAAGTGACTAGCATTGCAAATAGGAAACCATGGTCCCACCTCTTATCTGTCTTCCTATTGTTACAGAACATTTGAATTTCTCCTTTTGTCAATTGTCTCTTCATGTTCCCCAGCCTGACTTTCTCCTGGGAGATTCTTTTTCCTGCTAATGTGAAAAGTATCCATTGGGGGCAGGGGCACTGCAGGAGAACAATCAGAACTTCTTAAATTACCTGTTTGGAACAGTCTTTCTGGAGTTCACTGTGTTATCACTGAGCGGCTATGGATTTTATTTTTAGGAGAAGGCAATTTTATTTTTTTAGAAGAAGGTGATTGAAGAATATCCTTCATTTAAAAATTTCTTCCCTGTGTTTTCTTGAATACATCTTGGAATTTTTTTCTTGAATACATTTTTGTATTCAAAGAATACAAAATCCGAAATCTGTCAGTTTCATCAAGACACTAGCGTTTGTCAGGTTAGCTGGTGTGATAGATTCACGCATCAGAAAAGAAAAAACATGGAAGTTACTTCATGTTCATGGCTGCACACAGTGCTTACAAGCTCCTCCTCAACATAGCAGCAAGTAATAATGCTAAGGATCCAATCTGGTGAAGTGGGCGCCATCTGCAAGTTTTAGTCGCTTTCAGTTTAACCCAGAGCTTCTCGGGCACACACTTATCTCCTAAGTGCTATTGTCACAAGCGTCCTCTAGTTGCAGTCCTTCTCTGCTGTTTCCTGTGGGACTCTAAAGCCTCTTTTGGTGGCCTCAGAGAAGCAGGAAGAAGGAAGAGAGAGGCGTGTGTGTGTGTGTGTGTGTGTGTGTGTGTGTGTGTGTGTGTGTATTACTAGGGATTGAACCCAGGAGCATTTTACCTCTGAACTATACTCCCAGCCCTTTTTATTTTTTTATGTGCTTTTATTGGTGCACTATCGTTTCACATCATAATGTAAATCATGTTGACATTCACATACAAGGTCTCACTAAATTGCTGAGAACCTCACTAAGTTGCTAAGGCTGTCCTTGAATCTGTGATCCTCTGGTATTTTTCTCATTGTACTACTCTTGCCTTTCTCCCCGCTCCCAGGCTCTCTACATTCTAAGAATTTTAAGACCAGGAATGGGTTATGGTTAGGTACAGAATGGTTTCTTGAAGAGATCATAAATTGGTGTTTGGAGTTGATGTATTTGAGCCCTGAGGGTTGTAATCCCAGCAGTGGGTGGTGGCCTAGGCTGGCAGGGAGTGGCTGGAGTGTTCCCTGGGGGTGTGGCCTTGGGGTATATATGCTCCTGCTCCCCCTGATCGCTCTCTTGCTCTTGGCCTCCATGATGTGAGGAGCACAGCCCATATGCTCGCCCTCTCTCCACCTCCTGCCGCCATGCCCTGAGACTGCGGTCCCTGGCCCCTCATGGACTGAGCCCAAAACTGTAAGAAAATAAATCTCCTTTCCTCTAAGTCTTTCAGATTATAGCTGTAAGACTGCTGATGGGAACAGAATATGTCTAGTTGCACATGACATAGCCAGTGCCCAGGATGCTCCTGGGGCACAAAGCATACTCACATAGTTCTTTCTGGATTGAGGAAACACATTGGGGAGTGGCAGTGAAGCTGGCCATGCTTCTACAGATGCAACTGGAAATCCTCCAGGGTTCTGTCTTCCCATCTCTGGTAACCAATCCTTTTTGACCAATCAGGTTATGAAATAAAATATTGTTTAAAAGGCCTCCTTCCAGGTTGACATAGAGTCATTGAATCCATCCTCCTTTGGGTGAAGGTTTTATGGTCAAGCTCATACATTGCTTTATTTACCAACATCCATTCCTTTTATACTATAGGCATGTTATTAAATAAAGAATGATTTTGAGTTCTACAGATTTCTTTCAATAAATGAATGCCATTTTTTCTCGATTTTCTCTAAATACTAGGAACCACATGAGCAAGAAGTGAAATGGATGAGTTTCTTTACAGGAAGCTCTTGTGATGGTATTGCTTGGCCCTTCTTTCTTTGCTCCATCCATAGCGCTGTGAGAAGATACGATTGTGGACATGTTCTTGGTTCCAGGAATGATAAATGCATGGTAATGTTGACTTAGTGTCTCAGCAATTGTGACACCTTTTCCAGACACAATCTTGTGAAGCTGCATTGT
Organism: Graphiurus murinus; assembly: GCA_004027655.1. Lineage (NCBI taxonomy): Eukaryota > Metazoa > Chordata > Mammalia > Rodentia > Gliridae > Graphiurus > Graphiurus murinus. The sequence goes on from PVLC010023239.1 coordinate 14,902, forward strand.
TTTGAAGTTGCCTTTTATAACAAACTACTCATCTACATGGGATCAGAGCTTTTAATAAGTGAGTTACTTCCCATGATGCTACATGGAAGAGTCAACCATTGCTCCTTTTTTTCTTTTCATCAGACCATCACCTCCTCCATTCAGGGGGTGGAGTCCAAAGCAGTGTCCCTCCACTTATGGGTCGTAGGGCTCAGGAGTCAGGGATTATAAATGTTCCACTTTTGAAGTCAGAAGAAAACATCACCCCCAAACCAACCAGAAATTTCATATTTAGAAAAACTGTTACCCAAAAGCTATTGCTAACCCCTTCTCCCTGGCCTAGCTACCAAGATAAAGGCAAGAATTAGAATTCAAATAGACATGAAAAATGAGGGAGTGGTTCAGATAATATAGTTATAATGCCCACATTGCTGTAAAATTCTCTTTCTTTGAGTGAAAAAGTTTTGAAATTTGAATTTCAATTTGTTAAATATGAAGAAGTCCAATTTATGGATTTGTTTCTTTTGTTGAATTGGGTTTCTCGGTATCAAGTCCAAAAGCTTTTTGCTTAGATTTGAATGTTTTATATTACATGTTTAAGTCTGTGATATATTTCTAATTAATTTTTTTTGAGGTACTGGAGATTGAACTCAGGAGCATTCTACCTCCGAGCTATACCCCCAGCCCTAGTTTTTATTCTTTATTTTGAAACAGGGTCTCACTAAGTTTCGGAGTGCCTCAGTAGGTAGCTGAGGCTGGCCGCGAACTCGGATCCTCCAGTCTCAGCCTCCTAAATGCTGGAATTACAAGGGTGCACCACCACGCCCGGCCTAATTAATTTTATATATAATGTGGTGTGAGATTTAGGTTGAAAATATTTCTAGTCAGTCCTCTCTTTTAATATTCCAATCAGGTACAAGTTATACCTGATTTTTAAGTTTTTGCATGCTTCTTGGATGTTCTCTCTCCTCTCTAGTCAACTTTATTTTCTTTGCACTTCAGTTGGGAAGTTTCTATTGGAATTTTCAGTGCCATTGTTTTTCTTTTCTTTTTTTTTTTTTTTCGGTACTGGGGATTATACCCAGGTCTACTTCTGAGCTACCCCCCAAGCCCTATTTTTTATTCTTTAGTTTGAAACAGGGTCTCACTAAGTTGCAAAGGGCTGCACTAAGTAGCTGAGGCTGGCCACGAACCCGGATCCTCCAGTCTCAGCCTCCCAAGTACGGGGTTACAAGCGTGCGCCACCACCCATTGTTTTTCTTCAGCTGTGTCCAGTTGATTAATGAACCTATCAAAGGCATTCTGCATTTCAGTTACATTGCCTTCTGATTTGAAGCATTTCTTTCTGGTTTTTAGAGCTGCCATCTTTGCTTACATTACCACTTTGCTTTTGCATGTTATCTACTTTCCCATTTTAGCCCTTACCAAATTCATTTGACAACATGGTCTTAAGTGTTCTTTCCAGCTCTCATTCGCCTGTCCATCCATCCATCCATCCATCCATCCATCCATCCATCCATCCATCCATCCATCCCATCATTCTTTCCTGCCCTGCAGGCATGTCAGGTTTTAGGACACACAAGTGATTCTCCTTGGCTCTTAAATGCATAGCCATTAAACACTTGGTTCTAGAAACCTATTTCTGTCCCAAGCATGCACAGCTGTTTCCCAGCAGACAGGACAGGTGTGGCTGGCCCCTTCAGCCGCAATCTGCCTTTGCTGCTATCTGATGGTACATTCTCCTCCATGCCTGTAAAACAGATTCCTTAGAGATGATGCTGTTTTTGGCTTTGGGGTTTCTAGATGGAATCAGCATTTGTTTATTTGTTTGTTCCCACGTAGGAGTCTGAACCTCTTGTTCTGCCCTACTTTTGAAAACTTCCCACAATCAGGAAAAAAATGTCTAGGCACAGGATCCAGAGAAGGCCACCCTGGTGGAGTGAAGACCTGCCCAGGTGCATGATTTCAAAAAGCAGGCACTGGGGTCCTGGATGAGAAAGAGTCCAGGCGGGTTGCAGGATGGTCCTGAGTTCAGTTCCTGGCTGTTCTTTATACTAGTGGTAGGATTCGAGGCCAGGCGCTGGTATGACTGTGCCTCTGTTTCCTCAGCTGTAAACTGGATGTTATGAGGGTGTTTCATCCTGGGTGGGCAAGGGATGTCATATGTCTAAAACACTGAAAGCTGTGTCTGACATTAAGCATTCAATACACGCTCACTATTTTTTAAAAATTATTTGCGTATTGTTATTTGAAATATCACAGTTGGGAGGAATTGGCATTAAACTGACTCAGGAGATTACTGGTCCCTGCCACATCAGAACAGAGCCTGCTGGTGCCCTGGGGAGTGACTTGCTGGTCTTCATTGTTCCTCATGTGTAAAAGAGGGAGATGGATTAGTGGGTTTGGCTTGGTGCCCATCCTGCTTTTAGACTTGTATTAATTTTCCTCTGTTATTTAATACTTTATTCAGTATCCAAATTAAGGCACTCCTGCATTTTATCAACTGCTCTAATTTTAAACAGCCTTGACCTTTAAAAGGCTCTGGAGAAATTAGTAGTCAACAGGGCTCCTTTGAAATTGGGTGAAAGTGAGCATGTTAATTCAATTGCATTCCCTCTGGCACCAGGAGTTCTATAGAAGTCTGTCTCAGTGTCAGTTCTGGGCACTGGTTGATGTAAATGTGTACCAAGTGGCTTCAGGGGCCATTGAGTGATGCCAGTGAGGAGTTAAGTACCAGATGCTCTGCTAATTAGTGACTCCAAAGGTAGGGAGAGAAATATAAAAGCAAAATATCAAACACAACATATTAACCTATTGCCACAGCCAATGGAGAAATTGAACAGAAGTGTATTTCTTAAAAAATGTTTTCACTGTACTCCATAAATTTGTGCAATTAAAATAACAATTATTAGAAAAAAGTAAAGAAAATGCAAGCTATTAAAATATATGTTCCCAATATTTGGTTGGTGTCTATGTCTCCTACGTAGATAAATTATTTTTAATTACAAATGTCATACAGATGAAAGACTATTTGTTGCTAAGCCTCAGACCTAACTAGTCACATTGACTCAATCTTCTCTCTTTTTCCCTCCCCACTGCCCTTCTCTTTTTCATGATTTCTACCTCTTTGGTCTCTCTTCAACCTTCAGTAAAGAAGATTTGCTTGATGTCTTGGTGACAGCATTGTGTATCAGCTAGGGGAATGAGAGGGGGCTCTGAGGTCTCAGTTCCCTGGCAGGGCCGTTGAGAGGCTGTGAAGAGTCCAGCGGCCCTCGGCAGGTGCTGAGGTGCTAGTGAGGGCTGGGCAGTCCTCACGGGAAGGAGGCGCGTTCCAGGTGAGGTAGAGGCCGATGCAAGGGAACTGGGTGCAGAGAGTGTGATGGACAGCTTGCCTACATGAGGTTCTCTGGAGAAGATGGGAGTAGGGGGGTCATCAGCAAGCCCTGAGTCAGACTGAGGATCTCTGCTTTCATCCTGAAAGGGTAGGCTCCTATTGAATCCTTTTTTCTTTTGTCTTATTTTATTGTTATTTTTTTGTAAAATATGCATGAAAATATATAAACCAATTTGTACCACCTTAGGAATAACAGTCAAATGAAAATCAGTGGATCCCATATCTGGCTTTGGAGCAGAACCTGAGCAGAACTCCTGAGGTCCCTACAGTCTCAGCCAGTTACTCTCCCTATGTTTTGGGTTGATCTTTACCTAGCTTTGCAGTTTTATCACGTGCATATATTTCTGTAAGGAAAACATTGCCTTGCCTTTGGGGTTACTGAGCTTTATATAAGTGACATCATGTTCTGTGTATTCCTTTGATACTGATGTTTCCAGTCCAGCAGTGTGGATTTAGACTCACGGTGTTGATGTCATGTGCGCGGGCTTTGTATTCAGATATCGAGGGATCATTGGCTGCCTGACCAGTGATCACGTAGAACAGTTGATGGGCATCTGCATTGTCTCCAGTTTTGATTTTAATCAGTGTGCTGCTATGAACGACCGTACAGTGCTGCATCCCAGCGTTTAGCTTTATTACATGGAAAGGCATGTAACTAAGTGGTTGCTCCATCCACCTTAGATCAAGACAGTCCTGTATTTGAGCTATTGTGAATTATTCACATTCATTCTGAGCTGAGGGACAGATTGTGGGAAGATCATTCTGACTTCAAGAGGGGAGTTGTCTTGGAGCAAAATGAACTCAGAATGGGGGAGGGGGGTAGTGCAGAGGCTGGGGAGGATCTGAGGCCAGGAGGCTGGGGTTTTAGTGGCGGAGGCAGCCGGGGGATAGAGAGGAGGGGAGGCCTTCAGAAGGGTGGGAATCTAACTTGCAGATGGATAACCTGGCTCAAGGAGTGGAGGTGGAGGCAAGGAGGATCATGAGGTTTGCACGCACATGCTGGTGGAGGGTAGCCCTGGCTGTGGGCTTGGGGGAGCTTGGATCAAGAAAGAGGAGGGTGCCATTCCCTTGGGCCCCAAACTCTTCTGGCTGTGTAGCTAAGAAAGCACATTAAATATATCTTCTCCTTCCCCAGGTACCTGACCCATTCTCAGAGCATAGTAGCTATTCAGTAAATTGGTTTGCACTCTTATTCCCGTGGTATCTTAAGAGCTGCATCTTTGTCAGGAATGTGTAAGTGTCAAAGTGTCGTTCTCAAGGGCCTGAGGAGAAGCTGGGGAGATGGGTCCTTGTGGAACACACAGCCCACTTGCATTCACATCTGGGAGTTTTCTCCCTGGAATCCAACAATTGCTTGAGGCTTTGTTCTCTCTGCATGATTGATCAGCATTGTTTTTTCAAAAAATGATTTAGAGTAATTAACTGCATACGGTTTCTTTTGTTGGGGCATAGTCTCACGAATTTTTCACCTCTTAGCTTAGATCCGGAAGGCCTGAAATAGCTCATAAAGTATTTTCCAAAAGCATGCCAGTCACGCCACTGTATCCTGCATGGTGTATCTCATTCACTGACAGGTGTAGGTGGCCTCTGAAGGCCCAGCCACAGCTGTGACCTAAACGTAGGCCAAGTGGGATGGCCCGGTCAGCAACTGCACTGGCCCCGAGGGCCTCATGTGCAGGTCTCACTGGGAAGCCTGCTACCTCACCCCAGGCTCCTGTGCCTCTGGTTCCTTCTTCCCACACATTCCTCCATCCCCTGTGGCCACCACCCTCCTTATCCTGGAGAAGCCTCTCTCTTCCATGTTTTCATGGCCCTTGCTGTGCCTGCCTAAGGTCAGATTTGCAGTTCTTGGATTCTGGAACACCCTGTCTGTGGGAAATGTGAGTTGGCCATAGAAACAAATTTTTACTTTTTTTGCAAAAGGGTGTGCCACCAGCAAACGCCTGGTAAGCCAGCACACCATGCAGGAATTCTGTCCAGGTTTTAGCCCTGATGCTATCTTGCCCTGTGCCCTGATTGGTGAGGGGTTGGGTTTACAACTCTGCGTGATTAGCTGGTTTAAACCAATGAATTATTAACTTTCTAACCTTATCAGGATATGGTACTGTGAGCTGAGAGTTTTCAAATAGCTGAGAGGCAGAAGTTGACACAAAATGGCAATGAACAGGTTGTCAGAAGATGGAAGTTAATATAGAATGGAGGTATCTTTGTCCCAGCCGCAAGACTTCTGAGGTGATCCGTGTCCTTTCCCCGGTGTACCTGTGCCTTTCCCTTAAACTTCTGCCTTTGTCCCTATCTGGCACGTGTTGAAATTCTTTTCACCATGGAGGCCAAGAACCCACGAGAGGTATCGTGCTGACCCAGGACAATACCAGCACTCTAATATACCAGCTCCTCATTCACCTCCTCATACACTTGCTTCCTTTCTTGTGCAGTTTGAATATCTAATATCTTAATGAATGCCTTACACTGACCTTCAACTGCCCTGCTGTCTTTTGATATATCATAGTCACTAAAGTGACTTTAGTCACTAAGATGACTTTCTCCTGGCTTTTTGTTGGTTTGCATCTCAGTTTCTTTGGAATGTTTAACACCAATGTGATATGCGGCATCATATGGACAGCAGGTGAAGGTGGCAGTCTCCATCCCCCATGTGGACAGCAGGTGAAGGTGGCAGTCTCCATCCCCCATGTGGACAGCAGGTGAAGGTGGTTGTCTCCATTCCCCACATGGATAGCAGGTGAAGGTGGCAGTCTCCATCCCCCATGTGGACAGCAGGTGAAGGTGGCAGTCTCCATCCCCCGCATGGACAGCAGGTGAAGGTGGTTGTCTCCATTCCCCACATGGGCAAGGTGGCAGTCTCCACCCAATGCCCTCTGCAGCAGTCTCCTGCTCCCAGGTTTTGGTGTTGATCCAGCACAGGGAGGACCAAGCTTCTCTCTTTCTGTATGGCCTGCGGGGACAGGACCAATAGAGATGCATCAGACCTATCTATCCCTCCTGCTTGGCATGTATAGAACCACGTGGCAGAGCTTCCCCGGGAGCTCAGAATGGCCCAGCACAAGCCCAGCAAATTTCCTTGAGCAGTGGGTCAAGGTCCTTCCTCAGTGGCCCTGCAAAGCTCCCCATGCTCCTCCATGCCTTTCTGAAAGTCAGTGACACCCACAGCAGAAGATAAGCTGCACACTGGAATAGAGAGAAGCCATTATTCTGGGCTGCTGAACATCCGTGTGGGAAATGACTGCTGGCTGAGACACCAGCCCTGGACTCTCAAGTGAGACAGAAACATGCTTCTTGCAACTTAACTGAAACTTGGGGCTTATTTGCTCCTGACCCTGCCTTGCATTCCTTCACTGGCTCACCAGACCAGGTGGGGCACCCTTTTTATATACTTTCTTTATACCCAATGTAGATGATGTCTGATTAATATTCACCTTCCTCAGTGTGATCCGAGGCCTGTGGTGGACCGAAGTCAGCCCTAGGTTGAAATCCTAGCACTGGCATCATGTGGCCAAGGGACCTTGGCAAGTCACATGACTTACCTTGCCGACTTATTATAGCACCTGCCACTCTAGATCCCTCAACAAATTAGGTGGAATCATGCAAATAAAGATGCTCAACATTCATTCAACAGATATTTATGGAACACCTATTGTGCTAGATTCTAGGTTAAGAACCTCCATGAAGCTTTTATTTCCAAAGGGATTTTCCATTAGAAAAACATAATACCAGCCAGGCGTGGTGGTGTATGCTTGTAATCCCAGTATTTGGGAGGCTGAGACAGGAGGATGGCAGGTTTGCAGCCAGCCCCAGCGACTTAGTGAGGTCCTCTGCAACTTAGTGAGATCCTGTTTCAAAACAAAAAGGATAAAATCAGGTTGGGAGTGTGGCTCAGAAGTAGAATGCCCCTAGATTCCATCTCCAGTACCACAAAAAACAAACAAAAAACAACACAAAACAAAAACTACCAGAAATAAGCATTTCGTTGCATTTTTAGAATATTCAATGAACAAAGGCATAACTATACAGAGACACCAGGGAGAAGCCCAACAGATATGAGGGTGTGAGTATTTATAATTCTCATCAGCCTGATTTTGCATACACTGTGGAAAACCCCAAAAATGTAGTATGCAAAGTCTTTGCCAGGGTTGGATATTTCTTTAGCACCAGGGAGTCCATACTGGAACAACTTCTGGGGATGTAATGGATTGCTTGGCAAATGCTCTGCTGTGGCTCACGCTTTCTAGCAGAGAACACACACTGGGGGAGAATTTTATGAATGCCAGGAATGTGGGAAAGCTTCCAATTGGAAAACCAACCAGGTTTAGCCAGAGTTCACACAGGCGCTCTTACGGGTATATTAGTGTGCTTTGGTTCTGAGTGTTAGGTGTGGGGCAGCTCCGACTAGGGCACAGGTTTTGGTTTCATTCAGCATGAGAAGTTGCGTAGCAAGAGTAAGGCTGTTTAAGGCACAGAGTCCCCCTGAGTGTCAGCAGGAACATTCTGCAGAGAGACAAGGTGTAAGCACCGTGGAAGCTCACGCGCCAGGCAGATGGAAGGGGGCTATTAGCAAGCACAAATCCGAGATTTTCTTTTTTTCTCCTAATTTCCCTGTTGTCATATTTTAAGTCAGTAGTGATTGCTTTTATTGGTGAGAATAGCTAAACACAGAAAAGTACAGTGAATGAAATAGAATAAACCTCCCAATGTGTATAGCAACCAGAACTTGCTCTATGATATTGAGTAAGTAGCCGATTTTCAGTGAGATTCTTTATAGTTTAAACAGGATCAGTACATTTGTTCTGAATATCAATGCAAGAGAATTAGATGGAAAATGCTTTGTTTTTAAATCAACTTTTTATTTACAACACCTTTTTATTTACAGAAAAATTATGAAGGCAGCACTGTTGCAGTATACTCGTTTACCATGTTATTAACATCTTTCATTAGTATGGTACTTTTGTTACAACTGACAAACCAATTCCTAGATGTTATTCTTAGTTAAGCTCGCCCATATTTAATCCAGATTTCCTTGATTTTTACCCCATGCTATTTTCTGAATCAAAGTCCCATCTAGGACACCACATGACATTTAGTTACTATGCCTCCACAGACTCCTCTCAGCTGTGACAATTTCTCAGACTTGTTTTTTATGGTCGTGACACTTTTGAGGAAGACAGGTCAGGTATTCTGTAGGACGTCCTGCAGGTCAGATTTGTCTGGTATCTTTCTCATGGATAGACTGGAGTCATGAGCTCTCTCGGGAGAAAGCCACAGAGGGAAGAGTCCTTCTTACCATATCGTATCAGGGGTGGGCGCCATCGGCATAAGTTTACACCATTGACATTGACCTGATCCCTGAATGAGTCTCTCCACTGAAAAGTTGCTCTTCTTTTCCTTCTTTCTAAAAGTTTGTGTGTAGGGTGTCAATAGTATTTTTCCTGTGCCCTTTAGATGGAAGATACTGTGAGCCACCAGCACCTACAGAGTGCAGGGCTTGAGCCAAAGATCCTCGACACCAAAGATTCACATGAATTCTTTGGCCTGATTCTACACTGGGCATTTGTCTCTCCTTTCTCGTTCATTTATGTACTCAGTCTTTTATTTTTAATCAGTATGGACTCATGTTCATTTATTTCCTATTTGGGATTATCATCCAATGTTACTTTATTTTGTCTCTTCAATTGTTTCAACTCGGTCTATTGGGAGCTTTCCTGGTTGGTTTCCCATGATCCTATAACATGCCTCTGCCATTCTTCTTCATTGTATTTTTGTTTGAGCACTTCCTGACTTTTCAGCACAAGAAAATAGTTCAGAATCACCTTTCCTGCTTCCTGTCTCTGACATATATTCTCTTTTCTGTTTCCCGATTCAAATGCAACCAGCCATTTCCCTAAGGATCCTTGGCTCCTTTCCTTAGAGAATGTGTTAGGAACCAAGATGTGGGTGGGGGGCCTGCTTGTTGGTGCTGGGCTGTCTTTCCCTCTAGGCCCTCTTCCCTGACAGAGCTAGGAACTCTGTGTGCGCTGTGACCTGCATGCACCTGCTCCTATACACACTCATCTACACCTGTGTCAAGGTAACTCCAGCCATGCTGATCCCTCTGTCACTACTCCTTTCCCATGTGGGTCATCCCAGCTCCTCCACTTGCCTGTCTGTGAACTCCTTCATCCGCAGTGAGGAACCTGTCTCCCACAGTCTGCCACACACTGCCTTAGCTTCTCAGTTCCAACATCCTTGTCTAGTGGCTTCAGAGTTGCTATTTCCATTTCGCATTGAGTGTAACCATTATTTCCTGCCTCTCATGAGTGTGTCTGTGCCTGCCTTACCTTCCTTGCTGTAAACTCAAGTGGACAGGGTCTGTGTCTGATTGCTTCCTGTTTCCGTAGGACCATCCTAGAGGAAGGCTGTGCACGCATGTGAGATAAATGTGTGCAAACTTGGGAGCACTGTTAACAGGAAAGCCTGTGATTATGAGTGGGACAGGCCAGTGGATATGGTGTTTCTAGACTAAAGAATTACAGGAAATTATCACGAGGGATTATGTCTAGGCTATGTGTCGTTTCCACATGCAGTATGAGATGACGAGGCTGTAACTCAACAGCCTTAATTAGCATTGATTGAGACACAGAACGATGGCTTTTCCTGGGCTCTCGGCGGAGGAGTCTTAGAGCAGAAAAATGAAGCCATCACTGGGGTGAAGGAAAAGCCACTAAAAAATCATAGATCTTTTAGCAGAAACTAATTTCTAAGCATTTGTGTGTAGGGTGTCGATGGTATTTTTCCTTCTTCTCTTTATATAGCTTCCAAATGTTTCTAAACAGTAACATTCTCTTTAGAATGTAAGGAAAAAAATTAAAAGTATCTCACTCAGCCATATCACTCTACCAATAGAAGATATAATTTAATTCTCATTCTTTAACATCAATAGTCACTGAAAAGACAAAAAAAAAAAAAACCAAAATAAAAAAAGTGATTAAATCTTCTTCATAGTTACATGTTGTAAAGTTAGAGAAGCTACACTTTCACTATCTTTTTTTTTGTGGTACTGGGGATAGAACCCAGAGGCCTTCTACCTCTGGGCTACACCCTTAGCCCTATTTTATTTTTTAATTGGAAACAGGGTCTTGCTAAGTTGCTGAGAACCTCACTAAATTGCTGAGGCTAGCCTTGAACCTGCGATCCCCAGTACTTGAGAGACTGAGACAGGAGGATAGCAGGTTCAAGGCCGGTGTGCGGTAATTTAGTAAGACTTTGTTTAAAAATAAAAAAAATAAAATAGGACTGGGGGTGTAGTTTAGAGGTAGAACACCCCTGAGTTCAATCCCCAGTACTACAAAAAAAAATCACATGGCAAAACCTTAATTTTAACTAAGGACGCAAAAATCATATTTCTTTTGATGATTTTACATATACATGGATAGGAAGAGTCAACCACAGGGACATGGTACCACAGTGATACTGACTCTCAGCTTCCTAAGCTTGGCATACTCTTCTGTGGCTGAAATGATTTGGCTTATGGAACCACTTACACAATGGCCATGTGTTCAAAACCTAGACTTTTCTTCTCCTCCTCCTCCTCCTCCTCCTCCT
>PVLC010023240.1:0-25866 GCA_004027655.1 Graphiurus murinus
AAAAAACAAAAAAACCAAAAAAAAAAAAAAAAAAAAAAAAAAAAAAAAAAAAAAAAAAAAAAAAAAACTAGGGCTGGGGGTGTAGCTTGGAGATAGAACGCCCTGAGTTCAATCCCCAGTACCGCAAAAAATAAAAAAAATAAAAAAAATAAAAAAAAATAAATAAATAAATAAAAATAAAAAAAGATTTTAAAGCTGGGCGGTGGCACACGCTTGTAATCCCAGCATTTGGGAGGCTGAGACCGGAGGAACCGGGTTCGCGGCCAGCTTCAGCTACCTAGTGAGACTCCACAACTTAGTGAGACCCTGTTTCAAAATAAAGAAAAAAAAATAGTACTAGGGGTGTAGCTCGGAGGTAGAATGCCCCTGGGTTCAATCCCCAGTACCGCAAAAAAAAAAAAGATTTAAAGGAAACTGAGACAAAGCAGACACTGAGGATTGGTTAACAATTCCCCGAACATTTACTTTCACAGTGTTCTTAGAGTTCTGCTCTCCTTCAGTTAGGAAAGAAGTTGCAGTGGCATTGAGTAGATACCAAAAAAGTTAATGAAGGGCCGGGCGTGGTGGCGCACGCTTGTAATCCCAGCATTTGGGAGGCTGAGACCAGAGGATCTGGGTTCGCGGCCAGCCTCAGCTACCTAGTGAGTCACTCCGCAACTTAGTGAGACTTGGTTTCAAAATAAAGAATAAGCCAGGTGTGGTGGCGCACGCTTATAATCCCAGCATTCGGGAGGCTGAGACCAGAGGATCCGGATTCGCGGCCAGCCTCAGCTACCTAGTGAGGCACTCCGCAACTTAGTGAGACTCGGTTTCAAAATAAAGAATAAAAAATAGGGCTGGGGGTATAGCTCGGAGGTAGAATGCCCCTGAGTTCAATCCCCAGTACCGCAAAAAAAAAAAAAAAAAAAAGTTAATGAAGGGAGTACTGGTGTCCTCATTTGTAAATTAAGAGAGTTGAGCTAGTTTCTCAGTCTTCCGGCTTTGAAAATCATTAATTCTAAATGGAAGGCTCTGGATTATTCAGTCTCCCACAGGCCATGGGGTTACAGCAGTAAACAAAACTGACAAAGTTTCTACCTTCGTATAGCTTACACGAGGGAGGGAATACAATAAGCAAATAAAATATTTAATTAAATAGTACATTCAAAGGAGAAAAGACGAGAAAAATGGAAAAACACAAATAAAAAATACTAGAAACAGCCTTTCACTTGCCAGAATTAAAGGAACTCTGGGAAGCAAGCCCTCCCAGTTAGGGAACACCTGGTGCGCATGCGCACTGGGAAGCCGCGCACGGAAGCCTGCTCTCGGCGAGTCCCCGAAGAAGCGCATGCTCGTGGGCTCGCGCGCACCCTCCAGAGCCAAGGTGCGCGCGCCCGGCGTCCAAGGCGGTTGATACCCGAGAGTCGATGAGGCAAGATTCGAGGTGACATGGGGGGAAGCACGCGATGAGACGATGACCCCGGGAGCTCTTCTAACATCTGAAGGGATTTGGTGGCCACTGCAGGCCTGTTTTTCGGAGGCAGGTGCACCAGGGCCCGGGACGCCCCAGCGGCCTTCAGCCAGCGCGGGCGCCCGCGGCGGGGCCGGCGAGTCGCGGAGCCTGGCGGGGGAGGGCGCGGGGTGGAGCCTGGCCTCGCGCAGCAGAACACCCCAGCCTTCGCAGCGGTGCACCAGATCGTGCTCGTCCGGCTGGCGCAGGAGCCGTGGCCCTGAAAAGTCCGGGGTGCAATCAGGAAGTCTTGCACTGGGTTTAATCAGAATACTTATAAAATAGCCCTGCGTGGCTGTGCTCTCTTGTAGTCCCAGTACTTGGGAGTCTGACACAGGAGAATCTCAGGTTCGCGGCCAGCCTCAGCAACTTGGTGAAACCCTGTTTCAAAATAAAAGAATAAAACAGAACTGGAAGCCGGGCGTGGTGGCTCACGCTTGTAATCCCAGCATTCGGGAGGCTGAGACCAGAGGATCCGGGTTCACGACCAGCCTCAGGTACTAGTGAGGCACTCCGCAACTTAGTGAGACCTGGTTTCAAAATAAAGAATAAAAAGTAGGGCTGGGGGTATAACTCGGAGGTAGAATGCCCCTGAGTTCAATCCCCAGTACCACAAAAAAAAAAAAAACAAAAAAAACAAAAAAAGAAACACAGAACTGGAGGTATAGCTCAGAGGTAGAACACCCCTGGGTTCAATACCCGGTATATATATATATATATCTCTCTCTCTCTCTCTCTCACACACACACACACACACACACACACACACACACACACACACAGTCACCCCTCATTTGCTGCAGGTTGCTAAATTCATTATTTCAACCTAAGCTACTTAGGCCCTCCTCAATTTAGTGAGACCCTGTTTCAAAATAAAGAATAAAATAGGGCTGGGGGGTGTAGCTCGGAGGTCGAATGCCTCTGAATTCAATTCCCAGTACTGAAAAAAAAAAAAATATCTGAAGTTCTGAGATTATAGGCCCTGATTTTCCTACTTTGGGAAACCTGCTGTCTTCGAAAGGTCCAACCATGTTGTTGTCTCCCTTAAGAAGAAAAGAAGACCTTTAAAGGTCCTAGAGTCTTAATTTTTTACCTGCAAGTTCAGACAGCCCAGTATTATTATTATTGCCAAGTTAGTTTGTGCCTATATCTGAAGACCAAGAGTATTAATACATTATATTATTAATAATAAGGACCTTCAAAAAAACGTTTTTAATCAATTTTTAAATTTAAATTTAATTTATTTATGGTACTGAGGATTGAACCCAGGGACATTCTACCTCCTAGCTACATCCCCAGCTCTATTTTTTATTCTTTATTTTGAAACAGGGTCTCACAAAGTTGCGGAGGGCCTTACTAAGTAGCTGAGGCTGGTGGGAAACCTGTGATTCTCTTGTCTCAGCCTCCCAAGTACTGGGATTACATGTGTGTGCCACCACGCCCAGCTCCTTTAATCAAATTAATAAAGAAACAAGAGCCGGGAGGGAGTGGTGGCACACACTTGTAATTCCAGCATTTGGGAGGCTGAGACTGGAGGATCCGGGTTCTCGGCCAGCCTCAGCTACCTAGTGAGTCCCTCCACAACTTAGTGAGACCTTGTTTCAAAATAAAGAATAAAAAATAGGGCTAGGGGTATACCTTGGAAGTAGAATGCCTCTGAGTTCAATCCTCAGAACCGCAAAATAAATAAATAAATAAATAAAATAAACAAAATTGAAAAATTAAATGGTAGCTTGGCGTGGTGGTAAACACTTGTAATCCCAGTACTTGAGAGAGGCTGAGACTAGAAGATCTCAAGTTCATTGCCAGCCTCAGCTACTTAGTGAGGTCCTCCTCAACTTAGACCCTGTTTTGAAATAAAGAAATACATATATATATGGATATGGCTGGGGATGTAACTCAGAAGAAGAATGCCCCTGGATTCAATCCCTGTTACTACAAAAATAAAAATAAAAAAATTAAATGGTAAAGAAAGGCTTATATTCAAAGGAGTTTTCTAGCTTTTTCTTTTGTCATTCTCAGCACTTTCCTCTGAGGTGATTGCGTTTAACCAGTAATGATGATGATAACAAAAAATAATAGCATCTTAATGCCTATCTCTTGATAGTACAATTTGATTTCCTCCTGTTGCTTCACCTCCTACTTACGTCTTAGCACTTCATTATAAGTTTTTGTAAAAGTCATGGTTATTGTGTAACATATAAATGTTATGAAACTAGCTTGGACCATTTTTTTCATGAATAATTTCTGGCTAATGTTTCTTAGCTGAATTTAATTTAGGCATCTGTTTTTGGTGAAGTGGTTAGAATTTCAAATACTGTCTTTACGGGTCAGCATCAAGTATAATTATGATTTCACTTTAGAGCATGTGGGATTTAGAAAGGAGTAATGAAAATTATGAAATTATGAGTGCTTCTTTGAATGTTAAATCCATTGCACCAAGCACTAGTTGTGTGTGTATCTGCCTAGAAATCAGAGGTATGTTTTTGTTTTGTTTCATAATTTGGTTTAATAACAGATTTTATTTACCTCAAATGATATTTCTTCAAAATGCTTGAGAGAAATGGATAATGCTATATAACTCTGAAGCTTTGATAGTGGTGTGTGTGATTTTTTTTTTTCTTCCCATAGGCAATTATTTCCTGTCAGAGAAGGAAACCAGTGCCTGGAATTCTTACCACCTCTATACCTGCCATGATCAAGTGCCTGCCAGTGGAAATACAAGCCAAGTTGCGTTCTGGTTTGGCCATAAACTCCTTAGGCCAATGTGTTGAGGAACTTGCCCTTAACAGTATTGATGCTGAAGCAAAATGTGTGGCCATCCGGGTGAATATGGAAACCTTCCAAGTTCAAGTGATAGACAATGGATTTGGGATGGGGAGTGATGATGTAGACAAGGTGGGAAATCGTTATTTCACTAGTAAATGCAACTCAGTAGAGGACTTAGAGAACCCAAGGTTTTATGGTTTCCGAGGGGAGGCCTTGGCAAGTATAGCTTACATGGCCAGTGCTGTTGAAATTTCATCCAAGAAAAACAGGACAATGAAAACTTTTGTGAAACTATTTCAGAATGGGAAAGCCCTAAAAGCTTGTGAAGCTGACTTGACAAGACCAAGTGTGGGGACGACAGTCACAGTATATAACCTATTTTACCAGTTACCTGTAAGGAGGAAATGCATGGATCCTAGACTAGAGTTTGAGAAGATTAGACAGAGGGTAGAAGCTCTCTCACTCATGCACCCTTCCATTTCTTTCTCTTTGAGAAATGATGTTTCTGGTTCCATGGTCCTTCAGCTCTCGAAAACCAAAGACACACGTTCCCGATTTTGTCAAATTTATGGATTGAGCAAGACCCAAAAGTTAAGAGAAATACATTTTAAATATAAGGAGTTTGAGTTTAGTGGCTATATCAGCTCTGAAGCACACTACAATAAGAATTTGCAGTTTTTGTTTGTGAACAGAAGACTGGTTTTAAGGACAAAGTTGCATAAACTCATCGACTTTTTATTAAGAAAAGAAAGTATTATATGCAAGCCAAAGAATGGCTCTGCCAGTAGGCAAATGAATTCAAGTCCTCGGCATCGGTCTACCCCAGAACTTCATGGGATATATGTAATAAACGTGCAGTGCCAATTCTGTGAGTATGATGTGTGCATGGAGCCAGCAAAAACTCTGATTGAATTTCAGAACTGGGATACTCTTTTGG
Organism: Graphiurus murinus; assembly: GCA_004027655.1. Taxonomy (NCBI): domain Eukaryota; kingdom Metazoa; phylum Chordata; class Mammalia; order Rodentia; family Gliridae; genus Graphiurus; species Graphiurus murinus. Next base: position 5,196 of record PVLC010023240.1, read on the forward strand.
TTTGCATTCAGGAAGGAGTGAAAATGTTTTTAAAGCAAGAAAAGTTATTTGTGGAATTATCGGGTGAGGACATTAAGGAATTTAGTGAAAATAATGATTTTAGTTTATTTAGTGCTACTCTTGAGAAGCATGTATCCTTAGATGAGATACATGACCAGGGCAGTTTCCAGGAAGCATGTAATAATATTTTGGATTCTTGTGAAATGTTTAATTTGCAATCAAAAGCTGTGAAAAGAAAAGCTACTATAGAAAACATAGACACAGAAAATTCTAGGGATTCAGAAGCTGTTAGAAAAAAGACAAATACCTCATTTTTGTACACTTATGAATCAGATGGTCCAGACCATCATAAAATGACAGAGTTATTACATACCAAAGACAGCTCTTGCTTAGAGTCAAGTATGTTAGAACAAGAGACCATGGAAGCATCAGAATCAAGAGAAAATGAGAAATATAAAAAATCCTGCTTGGAACATAACTCTTTAGAAAGTTCATGTGGAACCAGTTCAGAAATGTTTTCAAGACTTTGTCAGACACAGCATCACTTTGAGGACAGTGGGGCAGATTTAGAAATACAGAAAGTAAGTACTACTGTTAACAGCATGACTGCCAACATCCTGGAAAATAATAGAACTCAAAATCCACTAGAGAGATTTAAAGATGCTTCTGAAATGGGATGCCAACCTCTGCCTTTTGAGACAACATTATTGAGAGTGCATAGTGCTCAGAGAGAGAAAGAGAAAAAAGAAAAAGAGCCTAGTCATTGTGGAAAAATAAATGTTTTTAGTTACGGACAAGTTAAGTTATGTTCCACTGGCTTTATAACTCATGTGGTACAAAATGAGCAAACTAAATCAACTGAAGCAGAACATTCATTAAAAAATTATGTCCAACCTGGTCCTGCAAGTGCCCAAGATGCATTTGGAAATGTAACACATGGTTCAGTTGAGACTCTGGACATCAGAGATTTAACCAGCACTTTCAGTAAAGAATCTGCTCCATTGCTCAACAAAAAACTTTGCAGAACAAATACAAGTTATGGACTAGAGAACAAACCTATAGCAACTTATAAAAATGTTGCTATTTTTCAAGATGGTGGTAAAGAATCACGTACAGGTTGCCTATTTTCTGATACATCCTCTTTCTCTTGGTATAGACATGTTTCAAATGGTAGTAAGAAAACAGATAAATTAATTGGTTCCTCTAAACCCATAGGCCACAAGAAGCTAAGCTTGAGTTCACAACTAGGATCTTTAGAGAAGTTTAAAAGGTACTATGGAAAGATTAAAAGTCCTTTGGATACAGAAGTAAAGGAGAATAATACTGAGATAACTACCATTCTTAGTCCTCAAGTCGAATCTGACATTCCACTGAAAGTCCAGAACCACTTAGATAACTCTAATGTTGGCAGAATCACTGCTGTGAAGCATAATGAGTCAAATGGTAGTTGTCAATCAGTAAGTCACATCCTGTGCTCAGAGAAGTTTCCATTTTCCAAGAAAAAATACTGTTTGGAGCAACAGGTGCCTTGTTTGAGAGAAAATCCTATAACTTTAACAGAGTTATCTCACTTTAACAGAAAATCAGATGTTGAGAAGTCACCTGGATCACTAGCTTCTAAATTATCCAGAATGAAGGGTTCCAAAAAAGAGACTCAAACAATGGAGATGACGAATCAGTTTAATAAACCTTCAGATTCAGATACCAATAAAGAAGACAGTGACTTGTGCAGTGGGTTAACCCTAGACTTTTGTGAGTTATTTAAAAATAGTCATGAGAAAACAGAGAGCAGCACCCTCCCAATGTCAGATTCTGTCACACAGGATAATTCCTTCAACAAAGACAGTGAGACACACTTTAGCAACAATAAAACAGAGAACATTGTGATACCAGAAACTCCTTTGGTATTACTCTGTAATGATTCTAAAATTATCAGTAAAGATTCAGATGTTCTCATCAGCTCTTCAGAGCAACAGATAGGAAGTTCTGACTCTCCCTGTGGAATTTTAACGAGTCAAGTTGAGGATACCGCAGCTAACCAAAATGGAATTTCTTCCTGGAGTGAGGAATCCAAAGCAAGAGCTTGTTCTGAAAATGAAGAGTCAAATACGTGTTCTTTGGATTGGCAGCAACATTTTGATACAACCCTGGGAAGAATGGTTTACATCAACAAAATGACCGGACTTAGCACATTCATTGCTCCTACTAAGGACGTTCAGACTGCTTGTACTAAAGACCTAACAACTGTGGCTGTGGATGTCATACTTGGGAATGGTAAGTATATAGTGTTCACTGATATGAAATGCTTTTTAAGATGGGAATGATGGCCAAAGAATAGGATGATCATTGTCCAAAGAGATGATCTCAGTGGACAGAGCACTTAAAAACTGATTATAAAACATGTTGTATTTTATGGTGTATGAAGATTCTCCAACATTATTTAAATATAGAAATACAATGAGACACTGATGGGATATATGTATGTATGTCTATGGTTATGTATCTATAAAAGAGAAGGCAAAACAGTCTATTTTAATGCAATTGGTAGTATTTAACAGCTGAGAAGATCCACAGTGCTCCCCTGAAATTTGTTTTTAAAGGCATGAAAGTTTCTCTGTGGCTCCCAGGCTAAGGATAGAATGATTCCGTAATCATCTATGTTTTCCAGTAAAAAATACAGTAGTATTGTGTGAACTTTTTTTTTCCCCCAGAAAGTAGGACTTGACCATAAATTTTTCAAGATATAGGTTAAGTATATACTGTCATAACAAATGTACTTTAATATAATACATATGATAATCCACTTGATCTGTTTTTGGTATAAGAAGATATTCAGGAGGACAATAATGTGGCTTTCAGATCATACCACAAGACTACATCAGAGCCTGGACAAGGACTCTTGGTTCTCAGGTCTCAGTCAACATTAAAAGTGACATTGTTTTGGCAGTGTGTTGAGAGCCAGATGTTGGAGATGGTAAAAGTGATTTCCATCTGGCTGTAATCTTGGCTTTGCACTGGGAGGATAAACATGAAGTCTACATCCATATTAAAGTCTTGAATGCTAAAAGAATGTAAACTGTGTGAATGCAATTGCAAATCAGTTTATAATTTCTCCTTAGGATGAATATCTCTAGCAAGAGGCTCTTGACTTATTTAAGGTTAAATAAGACCTTTACTTTTCAATGTTTTCCAGTTTTTCCTTGTGAAAAACAAAACAAAAAAAACTTTGTGTAGTAACTTTCATATGTATTCAATGGGAGGAGAAAACCCCTTTCAGTATTGCTTCTGAGACTATCAAGTTGCTCTTAAGGCAACTTTATGTGCTTTTCAGTCTAGTTCACTCTATGTTCTGATTTGTATGGGATGCTTATCAGAGGTAAATATAAGGCACCAGCACCTCATCTTCCTGAAATGCAGTTTCTTCTGACATTGTGCCAAAATATAACTGGATTACATTAACCTGTGAGATGGTTGTTACCAAAACAAAGAGGGAAATCTTAGCTGTCACACTCAACATTTATGTGTTCTCCTGGTAGATAAATCTAGATGTTCAAAACATTCAATCCACTTACCTTTCTGGATTAGCATACCTTGTACTAAACTTTTGAAAGTCATGTTAATTCATGGTTTCTTTTTTTTTTTTCGGTACTGGGGATTGAATTCAGGGGCATTTTACCTCCAAACTATACCTCCAGCCCTACTTTTTATTCTTTATTTTGAAACAGGGTCTCACTAAGTTGTGGAGTGCCTCACTAGGTAGCTGAGGCTGGCCGTGAACCCAGATCCTCCGGTCTCAGCCTCCCAAATGCTAGGATTACAAGCGTGCACCACCGCGTCCGGCAATTCATGGTTTCTTAATGAAGAATATGTGTGTGTATATATATATATATATATTTAGTACTGGGGATTGACCCCAGAGGCATTCTACCTTCAAACTACACCCCCAGCCTGATTATATTTCTTATTTGGAAATGGTCTCGCTAGGTTTACGAGAGTCTCACTGCTTGCTGAGGCTATCCTCAAACCTGCAATCCTCCTGTCTCAGCCTCCCACATACTGAGATTACAGGCATGTGCCATCATGCCCAGCTCCCAAGCCCTTTTTTATTTTTTATTTTGAAACAGGTTCTAAGTTGCCGAGTCTGGCCTGGAACCTGCAATCCTCCTGTCTCATCCTCCCAAATACTGGGATTACAGGCATGTGCCCCTGCGTTCAGCCCTTAAATTCTTGTGTATGTGTGTGGTACTGGGGAATTAAACCCAGGGACATTCTACCTCTGAGCTACACCCCCATCCCAATTTTGTTTTTTGTTTTGAAATAGGGTCTCACTAAGTTGCAAAGGGCCTTGCTAAGTTGCTGAAGCTGGCCTTGAACCTGCAACTGTCCTGTCTCAGCCTCCCAAGTACTGGGATTACAGGCATGTATCACCATGCCAGGCTCCTTAATAAATTCTTAATCTCTCTTTCAGTTTTGTCCACAGATTTATCTTTTTGAAACAGTAAACTTCATCATATTTTTCTCCTGTTCAAAACTGTCAAATTCAGCATTGTTCCTAAAACTCAAATCTGATGATCTTCCAGAGAGATTGTAGAATTTGGGCCAGGCCTTACCTTACTTCAGAGTTTTAGTTGAGAGCCTTTCATTCCTTCATCTCTTATATGTAATCATTCAACATTTGCTGATTGTCACACTGCTAGGTATTGTCACATTGCAGATTAACTGACTTTCAGCATTTCATAGTCCATTACAGGAGATAGATATGTAAATATAATTATGGTATAAGATAAATGTTATAGTAGAGACACCCTTTGGGGATAAAAGACACATAAATTGGGAATTTGAAGGTTACAGCAAGTCAAGGGTGGCTATTAAGTGCCAGAAGATGAATGCCCCTGAATTAAATCCCCAGATTAACAGGGTTTCTTTGTATAATTCTTTCTTGTAGGGGTTGTCTTATGCATTGTAATATTTAGCAGCATCTCTGGCCTTTATCTGCTAAATTCCAGTAGCACCCTTCACCCAAGTTGTGACAACAAAAAGTATCTCAAGACAGATGTCCTTCCCCTGTGCAAAGACATCCCCCATTGCCAGGCATGGTCGTGCACACATGTTATTCTAGTACTTGGAAGGCTGAGAGAGGAGGAGCACAGGTTCAAGGACAGCCTCAGCAATGTAGCAAAACCTAATGAGCAACCTAATGAGACCCTGCTTCAAAAAACCAAAAAGCCAGGTGTGGTAGTACATGCTTGTAATCCCAGTACTTGAAAGGCTGACACAGGAGGATCACAGGTTTGAAGACAGCCTCAGCAAATAGTGAGACTCTCAATCAACCTAGTAAGACCCTGTTTCAGAATAAAAATAAAATAGGGCTGGGGGTATAGCTTGGAGGTAGAATGCCCCTGGGTTCAATCCCCAGTAAAATGAATGAATGAATGAATGAATGGATGTATGGCTGGGGGTATAGCTCAGAGGTAGAATGCTTCTGAATTCAATACCCAGTACTAAAAATAAACAAACAAAAAACTGTCTCCTGTGGAGAATCACTGTGACTTATTCTAGATTTTCATTCTGTCTATAGATGGATAATTAGACCAAGCATTAGTGATTCCTAAATTAGCAGATTAACTTCATTAAAGAACTTCTGACCTCAATATAGTGTTTAGTATATAGCTTTGTATCTTCCATTTGTGTAGAAATTTTATGTAACTTAATTTTAATAGTTTATTTGTATATTGAGTTCAAATTTCTAGGTTTTTCTTTTTTATATTTAGGATCTCAGTACAGATGCCATCCTTTTAGAAGTGATCTTATTCTTCCTTTCCTTCCAAGAGCTCGGGAAGAGAGGACTGTGCTGAGGCAGAATCACAGAGGTGGGGGCAATAACAGAGATTGCTGGGACACCTATTACAGACCATAGGCCCTAATGTAAAAAACAAAGCAGGGTTGCATTATTAAGCTTGATCAGTGCCAGCTGTGCCTTACTGGAACCAGGAATTCCCCACGGCCCCATATAACAACAGAACTAAGTAATTCAGTGCATGCATTTAGATCAGAAATTACTTTTCCAGACTTGAGGTCAGTACTGGGTGATTATGCATAGTCTGTGGTGTCTTATGATTGGGGAAATGTTTCTTATTTTTAAAGATTGTAGTTCCACTTCATATTGCAGTAGTTTGATATAAGCAAAACTCTTTGGAAAAAAAAAAAAAAGCTACAAACATCTATTATTTTTTTGTTCCTAAAAACAGATGAAATAAGCCAGGTGTGGTGGCACACATTCCCAGTACTTGGGAGGCTGAGACAGGAGGATTACAAGTTTCCGCCTAGGTTCAATCCTCAGTGCTGAAAAAACAAACAAACAAACAAACAAAAAAAACAGGAAAGAGAGGGGGGCGGCGCAGATAAGATATTTTTAAAGGCAGTCATCTATGGGTGGTGGGGCCCAGTTTCTTCTGGACTTGTTCATTTGTAATGTGAGAAGATGGAGTGGTAAACTCTAGTTTAAAAAGTAGCATATCAAAACAACTTAGAGAAACAGTATAGCAAACTCTGAACATTTGTAGAATATACAAACATTGTGTCTGATCCTTAGTCTTGAGGCTGCAGCCAAACAGAAGCCATTCTCTCTTTCTCTGAGCCTCTTTTATTTATTTATTTAGTTTTTTTGTACTGGGGATTGAACCAAGGGGCATTCTACCTCCGAGCTACACCCTAGTCCTATTTTTTATTCTTTATTTTGAAACAGGGTCTCACTAAGTTGCAGAGGCCTTCACTAAGTAGCTGAGACTGGCCGTGAACCTGTATCCTCCGGTCTCAGCCTCTCAGTACTGGGATTACAAGTGTGCATCACCATGCCGGGCTCCCTGAGCCTCTTGATGCCAACTCTACTTGTCCCCTTTGTCCTAGATGCTGTGGATGGTGCTGTTAGTAGCCAATCGCTTCAGACTTTGTTTTCAGAATGGGACAATCCAGTATTTGCCCGTTACCCAGAGGTGAGTCTCTTAACAATTTTTCTTTGCCTGTTTTTATTTATTTATGATTAATTAATTTATTTATTTTTGTGTGTGGTACTGGGGATGGAACCCAGGGGCATTCAACTCCTGAGCTACACTCCAGCCTATTTTATTTTTTTATTCTATTTATTTATTTTTGCAGTACTGGGGATTGAACTCAGGGGCATTCTACCTCCAAGCTATACCCCCAGCCCTATTTTTTATTATTTATATTGAAACAGGGTCTCACTAAGTTGTGGAGAGCCTCACTAGATAGCTGAGGCTGGCTGAGAACCTAGATCCTCCAGTCTCAGCCTCCCGAATGCTGGGATTACAAGCGTGCACCACCACGTCCGGCTTTATTTTTTTTACTTTGAAAAAAGGCCTCATTAAGTTGCTGAGGCTGGCTGTGAATCTTTGATCCTCCTGTCTCAGCCTCCCAAGTACTGGGATTACAAGCATGCACCACCAAGCCTGGCTCTTTGCCTGTTTTTAAATTTGAACTTCAAGCTAGGTATGGGCATCAATGACTATACAAAATTGTAATTATGAATAAAAACGAGGCATGTTTCCACATAATCTATTTGGAAATTAATGTTTAATGTAGACAGAAGGAATCATCATTTTGGAAGCTTGGGCATTTTGGATTAAACATGTATAATCAGTGTGGGAATAATGAATACATTTACCCTGACTGCAGCTTTATTAAAATATTCACTGGTAATAATAAAACCATTAATGTTACATTGAGTAGTGAATCTTCTACTGAAGAATGATTCATTAATGGACCTGCGTGCATGTTCTCTCCTCAGTGTGTTATCACAGAATGTACAATGTGTGTTCATGAGAAAGTAAAATAGGTGAGCATTTGACTACTGATTCTTCAGTTAAGTCTTTTTAGAGACTTGATCACAGAGCACAGAAAAATTGTCAGTATTAATTTTTGTCAGTAATTTTGTTTATGAACAAAAATAATTTAGAATAATTGTTCTTAGACCCTTTTGAATCTGTAAGTCCCTTGAGCCCAACCCATCTGCAATAGGTTATCTGAAAGTGATTTTTTTTTTTTTTTTTTTAGGTACTGGGGATTGAGCCCAGGGGCATTCTACCTCCGAGCTGCACCCCCAGACCTATTTTTTTTTTATTCTATATTTTGAGACAGGGCCTCACCAAGTAGCTGAGGCTGTCCACAAACCTGGATCCTCCAGTCTCAGCTTCCCAAGTACTGGGATTACAAGTGTGCGCCACCACGCCCAGCTGAAAGTGAATGTTTTTAAAGGAGTTTGAGATCTTTGGTAAAACAATTTGGCAAATGTACCTAATTTTAATTAATTAATTAAATAGTTAATTTATCTTTTTTTTTTTTTTTTGTGGTACTGGGGATTGAACCCAGAGGCATTCTACCTTCAAATTACACCCCTATCCCTACTTTATTTTTTTATTGCTTTTTTTTTTCTTTCTTTTTGCGGTACTGGGGATTGAACCTAGGGGCATTCTACCTCAGAACCACATCCCCAGCCCTATTTTTTATTTGTTATTTTGAAACAGGGTCTCACTAAGTTGCAGAGGGCTTCACTAAGGTGACCATGAACCTGTGATCCTCCTGTCTCAGCCTCCCAAGTACTGGGATTACAGGCATGTGCTACCATGCCCGGCCTACTAATTTTAATTTTAATTTTTTTTTTTTTTTGCAGTACTGGGAATTGAACCCAGGGACATTCTACCTCCAGGCTATACCCCCAGCCCTATTTTTTATTCTCTACTTTGAAACAGTGTCTCATTAAGTTGCAGATGGCCTCACTAAGTAGTTGAGGCTGGCCAGCAATTCTCCTGTCTCAGCCTCCCAAGTACTGGGATTACAAGCGTGGGCTACCACGCCTGGCCTAATTTTAATTTAAATGATGTTTTTGCTGTATCTCCCTAGGTTGCTGTTGATGTAAGCAGTGGCCAGGCTGAGAGCTTAGCAGTTAAAATTCACAACATCTTGTATCCCTATCGTTTCACCAAAGAAATGATTCATTCAATGCAGGTAAACATTAACTTTGCAATCAAGCTAGACATTCTTGTGAAATTGGATTTATTTAATGATAGAAGCCACATTGATCAAAGCACATGGGGCTTATTTTGTTTGGTTTTTAAATCTTAATGGAACTTTTATTATCAGAAGAAAAAGCAAGGAGATTAATTATAATTACAAAGAATTAAATGTCCTTAGTATGAGTAGGTTTGGAAAGAATTAATTATGGATTTAGGCTTATAATTTCAAAGATTGTTGACATATTTCTCCAGAGAATTATATATTGACTTTATATTTTATAGTAATTTACAAATCAGCAAATGTCAACAAATTATTTGTAAATTAATATTGTGGAGCCAGGCGTGGTGGTGCACGTTTGTAATCCCAGTACTTGGGAGTCTGAGACAAGAGGATGGCAGGTTTGAGGACTATTTCAGCAAGTATTGAGACTCTCATCAACCTAGCGAGACCCTGTTTCCAAATAAAAATAAAATAGGACTAGGGGTATAGCTTGGAGGTAGAATGCCCCTGGGTTTAATCCCCAGTGCCACAAAAATAAATAAATAAATAAATATTGTCCTTAATTGTGCAATAATACCCTTTTTATTTATTTGTTTGTTTGTTTTTTTGGTATTGAGGGCTGAACCCAGGGGCTTTGTACCTCTAAGCTACACCCTCTAGCCCTTTTTATTTTTATTTAATTATTTTTGTGTGTGTGCGTGGTGCTGGGTATTGAGCCTAGGGGCATTCTACCTCTGAGGTACACCCCCAGCTCTATTTTTTCATTTTTATTTTGAAACAAGGTCTCACTAGGTTGATGAGAGTCTTACTACTTGCTGAGACCATCCTCGAACCTGTGATGTCCTGTCTCAGCCTCCCAAGTACTGGGATTGCAGTACTGGGCTATCACACCCAGTTCCTTTTTATTTTTAACTTTTATTTATTACAAATTCTTTTTCTTTTTCTTTTTTTTTTCTTTTGGAACAAGAGATTGCCTTTTGTATTTTTTATTTTGAAATAGGGTCTGGCTAAATTGCTGAAGATCTTGCTAAGTTGCTGAGGCTGGTGTTGAACCTGTGGTCCTTCTGTCTCAGCTGCCTGAGTACTGTGATTATAGGTGTGTGTCACCACACTTGACTAATAATGCCCTTTTTATTATTTTAAATTTCTTGTGTATGTATATGTGTGTGGAACTGGGGGATTGAACCCAGGGTTGTTCTACCTCGGACTTACACTTCCAGCCCTATTTAGTTTTTGTTTGGAAACAGGGTCTTACTAGGTTGCTGAGAGTCTCAGTATATTGCTGAGCCTGTCCTCAAACCTATAATCCTCCTGACTTGGCCTCCCAAGTACAGGGATTATAGGCATGTGCTACCAGCTATAAGGCCCTTTTTAAAATGACTGTGAAGCTGAGCGTGGTGGTGCACGCTTGTCATCCCAGTACTTTGGAGGCTGAGACTGGAGGATCGGAGTTCGCGGCCAGCCTCAGCTACTTAGGCTCTCTGCAACTTAGTGAGACCCTGATTCAAAAAAAAAAAAGAATAAAAGGACTGGGGGTATAGCTCAGAGATGGAATGCCACTGGGTTCAATCCCCAGTACCACAAAAAACCCCAAAAACGACTGTGGTGGCACATACCTGTAATTCCAGTACTTGGGAGGCTGAGACAGGAGGATCACAGATTCAGAGCCAGCCTCAGCAACTTAATGAGGCTTTTAGCAACTTAGTGATACCCTGTTTCCAAATAAAAAATAAAATAGGGCTGAAGATGTAGTTTGGACTTAAATGACCCTTGATTGTATGGCGATACAAAGGCTTGAGAAACCTAAGACTAGGGTTCCATTAACAAAAGGGGCTCCTTGTCTCATCTGCTTTTCTACTTTATTCTCTATACACCACTTCTGCTGTCTTAATCTCCTTGTTTTCAGTTTGGAAACAAATTAGGAGGTTAGATAGAGTTCCTATCATGACACTGACTTGGTATCAGAGCAAGGGAGCAGTTGATCCAGAAACAGAACCTGGGGCAGGGGTATAGAAATTTTACAGGAGCCTCATGTATCTGGACAGGGAGGAGCCACCAAAATCTAAAGCTACCAGTGGCTTTTAGCTTATTGCTTTAATAGACTAGCTCTTCCTAAAGGGTTTTCCATGCTTTCACATAAATTTAAGAGTTTTATTTTAGTTCTATCTTTCATCAATCTCTGGTCATATTACTAATTATTTAGTTATAGTACCTATTACTAAGAGTCACTCAATTGGAAACATTCAGTTCTAAAGTACATCTCTCTTGGATGCTTTGAATGTCTTCCTTTGTGCATGTCTCTGATCACTCTACTTGCATGCGGGCTCTCTCTCCCTCCCTCACTCCCTCCCTCCCCCCCCCCCCCCCCCCCTTTCTCTCTTTCTCCAGTACCCGGGATAGAAACTAAGGCACATACTAGGGTAGCCTATGCTCTACTACTAAGCTCCATCCCCAACCCAATTTGCTCTTTTTTTTTTGCAGTACTAGGGATTGAACCCAGGGCATTCTACCTCTGAGCTACACATCCCAGTCCTATTTTTTATTCTTTATTTTGAAACAGGGTCTTACTAAATTGAGGAGGGCCTCACTAAGTAGCTGAGGCTGGCCACGAACCTGGATCCTCCGGTCTCAGCCTCCCAAGTACTGGGATTACAAGCATGCACCACCACGCCTGGCTTGGCCTCATTCTTTTAACCTTCTTAAGGACTCCCTGGCATCTTAGGTTCAGTGGCATCTTAGATGTAAATGTAATGCAAACAACTCCACAGTACAGTTTTGTCTCCTCTGCAGAAAAGCTTTTGTTAAGTTTTATTTAGTGTTGACCACTTGTTTGAATGTATGGCAGGTTCTCCAGCAAGTGGATAACAAGTTTATTGCCTGTTTAATGAGCACTAAGACTGAAGAGAATGGCAAAGCAGGTAAGAATGGAGTTTAACCTCAGTTAATAAGCCAGCTGGTCTTTTGATAACTTTGTGTGTGTGTGTGTGTGTGTGTGTGTGTGTGTGTGTGTGTGTGTGTGTCTGCACACATGCGGGGATTAAACCAGGGATATTCCACCTCTGAACTACACCTCCAGCCCTTTTATTTTTTATTTTGAAACAGAGTCTCTCCAAGTTGCTGAGTATCTCACTAAGGGTTTCACTAAGTTGCTGAGGCTGACCTCAAACCTATGTTCCTGTCCCAACTTCACAAGTACTGGGATTACAGACATGTGCAGCTGTATAAAATAAATAAATACATTTTTATAAATCAAATGCAAGTATTCTTATTGTCACTCAGAAATATCAAATTTAACTTATTCATATAATCAGCACAGCATGCTTCTTTTTTTTTTTAATTTGGTCCATTGCAATTTTACATCATATTGGGGTATAGAGTGTTATAAAAATACATGCACACAGCTCTTGGTGCCCTCTCCACCAGTCCCTTCCCCCTCCCTTCTCCTTCCCCTTCCCTCATATGTCTTTTAGATTAGAATTGGTGTTTTTGAATACATTCATAGCATTATTTCAACTGTTACATTGGAACCCAGGGGCATTCTACCTCAGAGCTACACCCCCAGCCCTATTTTTTATTCTTTATTTTGAAACAGGGTCTCACTAAATTGCAGAGGGCCTCACTAAGTAGCTGAGGCTGGCCGTGAACCTGGATCCTCCAGTCTCAGCCTCCCAAATACTGGGATTACAAGTGTGCATCAAGCCGGGCGTGGTGGCGCACGCTTGTAATCCCAGCATTCGGGAGGCTGAGACTGGTGGATCCGGGTTCGCGGCCAGCCTCAGCTACCTAGTGAGGCACTCCGCAACTTAGTGAGACTCGGTTTCAAAATAAAGAATAAAAAATAGGGCTGGGGGTGTAGCTCGGAGGTAGAATGCCCCTGAGTTCAATCCCCAGTACCGCAAAACAAACAAACAAACAAAAAAAACAAAAAACAAACAAAAAAAAAACAAGTGTGCATCACCACGCCCAGCTATTTTTTATTCTTTATTTTGAAATATGGTCTCACTAAGTAGCTGAGGTTGGCCATGAGCCTGCCTCAGCCTCCCAACTGTTACATTCTTCTGACCACTTCCCCCTCCTCCCTTCCCATCCCCCTCAGCCACTCCTCTGGAGTCTCTGCTGTTGCCCTTACTTCTGAGTATCTCTCTAGCTTCCATTTTAAGTTTGATATTTGTATATTTTTAATGGATGAATTAGCAGTATGTTCACCAAGTGGTAAAATACCAGGAAAATCTTTACTCCTGTCATCAATTATTCTTTTAAATTATAGTGAAACTAATGACATATATTGGTATTTTATGTTGTATGTTTCTGCCTACAATAAAATACAATTGTTCAATTATGACCCATTAATGAAAGAGGATTCATTCATTTATTCACATATTTATTGAGTCCCTATTAGTGTGCCAGGCACCATTTTATGTTTGGGGAAAAAATCTCTGCCCCCACAAAACTTCTATCCTATTGTGCTGAAATACAAAATATATAGCTTCTGTCATGAGTAAGTTACCTTCTATGTTTTGCTTCATCCAAGGAATGGAAATGCCATGAACACGATGTGCACAATGAAAGATAAGCCACCTCTCCAGTTAGGTGCCGGCTTGGTTTCAGAAGGTCCTGACTCTTGGGAACTCACGTCGGGTCTAGTTCCAACTTTGAGTTACTCCCTCACAGTTTATGATTTATTCCATTCTTTTGCCTAATACAAGATGTTCGGTATTCACTGCAACCAGCTGCAGTTCCTCCTATCCTTAAAGGAGCTTAGAATTCACCAGTTCAGGGGCTGTTCCTATGGTTGAACATGCTGTCAAAAATTTTTTTTTCAATCTTCACCTCTAATGCCATGAATTTGGTAGTGTCATAGAAAATGTTTTAATCTTTTAGTAGAAACAGAAAAATAGGCATGTATCTTGATTAAATTTAGAAAAACATTTATTTCAATATAATCAATAGCAATAAACTTCAACCTGTTGGCCCAAAATAGTAAAATTGCAGCCAGGCATGGTGGCACATGCCTGTAATCCCAATATTTGGAAGGCTGAGATAGGAGAATCTCAGGTTTGAAGACAGCCTCAGCAGGTAGTGAGACTCATTAACATAGCAAGACCCTGTTTCAAAATAAAAAATAAAATCAGGCTGGGAGTGTAACTCAAAGGTAGAATTCCCCTGGGTTCAATCCCAACCCCACCCCCCCAAACACACACACACACACAAGCCCCAGTATCACACACACACACACAAAAATTCAAGCTAAAAAAGTGTGCTAATGTCATTGAGAATCAGTTCTTCTGTCCATGAGAAAGAGATTTCCCTGTAGGTTTGGCCATTTGGGTCAGTACTTTCTACCTCCTTGCTTGTACTTGAGAGTCCAAAGACCTGCTCCTCCAAAGGAAGATCTATAGACAATCCTTCTGTCTCAGCCTCCCAAGTACTAGGATTACAAGTGTGTGCTATAATGCCTGTCTTAACTTTATTTTATAAATAAAATACTGATGAACTAAAGAGTTTTTCATCAGGGATAAATTTATTATTGTTCTCCCTGTAATTTCATTTTTTAAAAGGAAATATAAGGTACAATTGTTACTATTTAGTATATTTAATTGAGCTTTTTTCTCCCTTCACATAACATGATTACTTTTATCTTGACCTGAGAACTTAAATCTCCAGTGATCCTTGATGATTTCGTAGGTGGAAACCTGCTAATCTTGGTGGACCAGCATGCTGCCCATGAACGTGTCCGGTTGGAGCAGCTCATTACTGGTAAGAATCTGCCTACAACTAGAAAGATTTGAGATTCCCTAGTAGAATTAGTAAACCTGAAACAGTTTTTCTCACTGAGACTTTTATAAGGAAAGATGCCTTGTATGTTTAAAAAATTAAGTTGAAGCCGGGCGTGGTGGCGCACGCTTGTAATCCCAGCATTTGGGAGGCTGAGACAGGAGGATCCGGGTTCGCGGCCAGCCTCAGCTACCTAGTGAGGCCCTCCGCAACTTAGTGAGACCCTGTTTCAAAATAAGGAATAAAAAATAGGGCTGGGGGTGTAGCTCGAAGGTAGAATGCCCCTGAGTTCAATCCCCAGTACCGCAAAAAAAAAAAAAAAAATTAAGTTGAAGTCCTCCCATTGATCTGTTATAACTGAAAGAATGTAGAAGTTCACTTTACTAATTCAAATATGTGGGTCTTATTTACATGGTCAAAGGCATATTTGTTGCATATTTATTCTGCATCCAAAGCTGCCTAAGGATTGGGCTAATTTAGAATGACATCCAACACAAAGACATGCCCCTCTGTAGACCTGTATATCTTGGTATGCCTTTTTTTTTTTTTTTTTTTTTTTTTTTTTTTTTTTTTTTTTTGTGCTACTGGGGATTGAACTCAGGGGCATTCTACCTCTACATCCCCAGCCCTATTTTTATTCTTTATTTTGAAACAGGGTCTCACTAAATTGCGGGGGGCCTCACTAGGTAGTTGAGGCTGGCCACGAACCCGGATCCTCAGGTCTCAGCCTCCCAAATGCTGGGATTACAAGCGTGCGCCACCACATCTGGCTCTTGGTATGCCTTCTTCACAGTTCATTAGGCAGAGACTACCAGCAGCTCAGAAGGCCAAATATATTGGTTTTACTTTAAAACCTAATTTGCAGCTGGGCATGATGGTGCATGCTTGTAATCCCAGTGTTTTAAAAGCAGACAGGAGGATCACAGGTTCATGGACAGCCTTAGCTACTTAGTGAGGCCCTCTGCAACTTAGTGAGACCTTGTTTCAAAATACAAAATACAAAGCCGGGCGTGGTGGTGCACGCTTGTAATCCCAGCATTTGGGAGGCTGAGACCAGAGGATCCGGGTTCACAGCCAGCCTCAGCTACTTAGTGAGGCATTTCGCAACTTAGTGAGACCCTGTTTCAAAATAAAGAATAAAAAATAGGGCTGGGGGTATAGCTCGGAGGTAGAATGCCCCTGAGTTCAATCCCCAGTACCATAAAAAAAAAAAGGGGGGGGGGAGGGGCTGGAGGTATAGCTTGGAGGTAGAATGCCTCTGGGTTCAATTCCCAGTACTGCAAAACAAACAAACAAACAAACAAACCTCTAATTTGCTTTTGAGCAGGTAGTAAAATCAAATAGATCCAACTCTAAAAGATACAAAAAGAAATAGAATAAAGTCTTCTTTCTACCCTTGTCCCCCATCTCACCATATTTCTCTTCCCACAGGCAGCCAACATCAATAATTTTTTATGTATCTTTCCAAAATCGATATATGCTTTTTAATTTTTGGTCCATATCTTTGTTATCATAAGGCATTGTGTCCACCAAGTGGTAAAATGCCAGGAAAATCTTTACTCCTGTGGTCAACTGTGAAAAACCTTAATGTCAAATAGTTAGGTAAGGACCTAGGGAAAAATTTCATAGGCTAAAATGGCAATGATAATAATACCATTTTTACTTTTCTTTATAAAATGTCGGGAAAGATATATTACAAATAACGTTAGAAAAATTTAATTGCCACAGGGAATTTGAGAATAGTAGTGATGATCTCCCTTCAGAGACTAGGAAACCCTTCTGAAGATGAAGGAGCATGGTTGAACCATAGGATTGTGTGGTAAACACATGTGTTTCCCTGGTAATCCATGTTATGCACCTCTGTTGTTTACTACATGGATTAACTGTGAGAAGATTGCATTGTTTATTTGGATGTAAGATTTAAACCTTACTTTGGAGAATACTGCTAAAATGAGTAAACTGTCTGAATGTTTTCTAGTTTGACTTTAATAATGGAAATCCAAAGTTTAGAACCGAACATTGAATATATTCATGGCCATACCTTACCATACTTCATTTTCATCTGAATAAAGAAGACTCTCCTTCTTACTTTTCATTCCTCTTTCTTCCAATAGATTCCTATGAGAAGCAACAATCACAAGGCTCTGGTCGGAAAAAATTACTATCTTCCACTATAATTCCTCCGCTAGAGATAACAGTGACAGAGGAACAGAGGAGACTCTTAGGGTTAGTACCACCATACAGATACAATGTTGATAACGCAAATTCTTACAATTATTTTGTGAGGTATAGTAAAAACTGTTGTTCATTGTTCAGAAGAGGAAACTGGGACCAAAAGAGATTATATAGCACTGCTTGTCCAAGGTCCTAACAATTATTAAGCAGTGGCGGGAGCACTCAAAGGCAGGTCTTCAAGACCAAATGCCATTCTTTCCACTGTATCATAGCTTCTGAGTGTAGCATGGTTTCCCTTGTAATTTTTTCCAGCAGTTGGCTTAGAACATACTTCCCATCTCTTGGAATAGTCAAGTGTTTATGCCGGGCTGTTTCTGAAAGCAGAGTTAGTGCAGTAATTGCTTCCATTCTGCTTCATCTCAGTTCATTCTAGAATTTTATTGTCATAATCTTATTAGGAAGAAAGTTAGATACTGGAATGCAAGGAAAGGACAAATCATGTAGTGAATCACAAAATACGACATTTTCATACTTCTGGGCACATTACTGAAAATGAAGAAGAGTTCTCAATTTTTTTTAAATTTTTACTTTTGTTATTTATTTATTTATTTATTTATTTATTTATTTATTTATTTATTTTTTAGTGGTACTGGGGATTGAAACCAGGGCCATTTTACCTTTGAGCTATGTCCCCAGCTGTGTGTATGTGTGTGTGAGGGGTGGGTGGGTACTGGGGATTGAACCCAGGAGCATTCTACTTCTGAGCTCTACCCCAGCCCGATTTTGTTCTTTTATTTTGAAACAGTCTCACAAGTTACAGAGGGCTTCATTAAATTGCTAAGGCTGGCTTCGAACCTGCAAACCTCCTAGCGCAGCCTCCCAAGTACTGGGATTGCAGGTGTGTGCCACAACCCCGGCTCCCAGCCCTTTTTATCTATTTATTTATTTATTTTGTGGTACTGGGGATTGAACTCAGGGGCATTCTACCTCTGAGCTATACCCCCAGCCCTATTTTTTATTCTTTATTTTGAAACACGGTCTTACTAAGTTGCGGAATGCCTCACTAGGTAGTTGAGGCTGGCTGTGAACCCGGATCCTCTGGTCTCAGCCTCCCAAATGCTGGGATTACAAGCATGAGCCACCACGCCCGGCTGTTTTTTATTTTGAAACAGGGTCATGCTAAATTGCTGAGGCTGGCCTTGAACCTGTAAACCTTCTGTTTTAGCCTTCCAAGTACTGAGATTACAAGTGTGTGCCAGTGTGCCTGGCTTGTTTCTTAATTTATATAAGGTCTGGGAATATGCTACTGTGAATATGTCTTTCTCCCTGGGCTTAAATTTTTTTTTTCTTTTGTGGTACTGGAGATGGAACGCAGGGGTATTCTACCTCAGAGCTACATACCCAGCCCTTTTTTTTTTTTTTTTTTTTTTTTTGCGGTACTGGGGATTGAACTCAGGGGCATTCTACCTCCGAGCTATACCCCCAGCCCTATTTTGTATTCTTTATTTTGAAACCAGGTCTCACTAAGTTGCGGAGTGCCTCACTAGGTAGCTGAGGCTGGCCGCGAACCCGGATCCTCCAGTCTCAGCCTCCCGAATGCTGGGATTACAAGCGTGCGCCACCACGCCCGGCTCCTTTTTTGTTTTGAAACAGGGTCTTGCTAGGTTGCTGAGGGTCTCACTATTTTGCTGAGACTGTCTTTGAACCTGTGAGCCTGCCTCAGCCTCCAAGTGTTGGGATTACAGGCATAAGCTCCTGGGTTTAATTTTTACTAGAGGCAAATTTATTTATTAACATTCCTGGTTAATGAGGACTTCTCAGTTCCTGGGGCTGTTAATTACAAATTTAATTAAAATGTTAATTCAAAGCATTTTCAGAGTTGGGTATGGTGGCTCACCTGTAATCCCAGTACTTGGGAGAATGAGGCAGGAAGATCAGCCTCAGTAATTAGTGGGACCCTGTTTTAAAATAAAAAAGTAAAAAAGGTTTGGGGGTGTATCTCAGCGGTAGAATGCTCAAGGGTTCAATCCCCAGAAAAATACACACACACACACACACACACACACAGCATTTTAGCATTTTCAGACCTTTTCTTTGTGCCAGCAGCAAGAAGTTAGCAGTTCCACAACATTTATGAACAAGATTTAGAAATAAATTGATTATCTCAATGGAAAAAAGGAAAAAGAAAAAAAGAAGGAGATTACTATACAGTAGTCCCCTCTTAAACACAGAGGACACGTGCCAGGACCCCCAGTGGATGACTGGAAGCATGGGTAGTACTGAGGCCTACAGTATGTGCCCTGGAGCATTGCCAAGCATATAGAGTGAGGGTTCATCTGCCCTTCCATCTTTCTTGCTCTCGTGATTCCTTTACATCACTGCTGTTGTGTTTGGGGACCATAATTCAACAAAATAAGGGTTATTGACCACGAGCACCGAGATACTGAGATAGTTAATCTGATAACTGAGATGGTTGCTAAGTAACTAACAGGTGTGTGGCATATACAGCATGTGAATATGTGGGACAGTGGGATGGCCTGAGATCTTAGCATGCTGCTGAATATGGCATGCAGTTTAAAATATATGACTGAGGGTGTAGCTCAGTGGTAGAGCACGTGCATGGCATGCAGAAGTCCCTGGGTTCAATTCCTAGCACCTAAAATTTTTTTTCCATCATTTTTAATTTTTTGGGAATTTTCCATTTAATGTTTTTGCATCATGGTTAACCATGAGTAAATGAAATCTTAGAAAGTGGAACTGTAAGCCAGGCGTGGTGGCGCACGCTTGTAATCCCAGCATGCGGGAGGCTGAGACCAGAGGATCCGGGTTCGCGGCCAGCCTCAGCTACCTAGTGAGGCACTCCGCAACTTAGTGAGACTCGGTTTCAAAATAAAGAATAAAAAATAGGGCTGGGGGTGTAGCTCGGAGGTAGAATGCCCCTGAGTTCAATCCCCAGTACCGCAAAAAAAAAAAAAAGAAACTGTAGATAAGGAGTAACTACTGTAATTCAAAAAGGAAATTTGATAATAAAATCCAAAACATATATGAATATGAGAGAACCTTGTGGTAGCGTTTGAGAAACTATCAAGTATTTGGAACTAGTACTGATCTGTGAGTGAAGTAGTACTTTTACATTTGAGGCTCTCTCCTTAGGTGTTACCACAAAAATCTGGAAGATTTGGGCCTTGAATTTATCTTTCCAGACACTAGTGATTCTCTGGTACTTGTGGGAAAAGTACCACTATGTTTTGTAGAAAGAGAAGCCAGTGAACTTCGAAGAGGAAGACCTACTGTGACCAAGAGTATTGTGGAGGTGAGACATGGCTTCCAATGTCGAGGAGATTGCTGAGTGATAATAACCTCACATTTTGTTTGGAGATTGTCTACATACATCTTTATTCAACACAGATTTATGTTATTTACCTGCAATATGCCAAGTGCTAGAAATTCAAAGGTGAGGAGAAAGGGCATTTAGTTAATTAAGTACAGTGAAATTTGACTAGTAGAGGTAAGTTCAAAAAGTGTTATGGAAGCCGGGCGTGGTGGCGCACGCTTGTAATCCCAGTACTTGGGAGGCTGAGACAGGAAGATCCGCCAGATTCGGGGCCAGCCTCAGCTACTTAGTGAGGCCCTCCACAACTTAGTGAGGCCCTGTTTCAAAGTTAAAAAAAAAAAAAAAAAAAAAAAAAAA
>PVLC010023241.1:0-25865 GCA_004027655.1 Graphiurus murinus
TGAACCCAGGGGCATTCTACCTCCGAGCTATACCTCCAGCCTTATTTTTTTATTTTTATTTTGAAACAGGGTCTCACTAAGTTGTGGAGTGCCTCACTAGGTAGCTGAGGCTGGCCGCGAACCCGGATCCTCTGGTCTCAGCCTCCCAAATGCTGGGATTACAAGCGTGTGCCACCATGCCCGGCTTTTTTATTCCTTATTTTGAAATAGGGTCTCACTAAGTTGTGGAGGGCCTCACTAAGTAGCTGAGGCTGGCCTCGAACCCGGATCCTCTGCTCTCAGCCTCCCAAACACTGGGATTACAAGCGTGCACCACCACACCCGGCTCAAGTGTGCGCAATTCTTGAAGTCGTTCCTGTCACAGTAGTACATTGTTGTTATTTTAGATTGGGTATTGAGGTGTCCAGCACATGGTCACTCCTCTGTCCACCTGCGGTCAGCATGTGGAAAGGTTCTCTTGGTAGTATAGCTCTTTTCATCTTGGAATTCATCTTTTGGTCACTAACCTATTTCTTCCTTTTCTGTCTGTGAATGCTTTGGAATTCTTACTTGACGCTGCGTACTCCTGAAGAAAACTTTCTGGTACCTGGTGGATATATGTCATGGGAGCTGTGTGTGGATGCTTTAGGGAGCAAAGGTCAGCGTTCATTTTCTTCTTCACCCTGGCCTGGTTTTAAGCTGCTGGGCATACTTTAGGCAGGGACATTCATGGATTTGCTATACTTTATGCATACCTGAGGATACCAATCAGAATTGCTTGCTTAAGAAAATTACCTAAACCTGGTATGGTGGTGCATGCTTGTAATCCCAGTATTTGGGAGACTGAGACGGGAGGATTGCAGGTTCTCGGCCAGCCTCAGCAACACGAGGCCCTCTCCAACTTAGTGAGACCCTGTTTCAAAATAAACAATAAAATAGGGATTGGGGGTGTAGCTCAGAGGTAGAATGCCCTTGGATCCAAGTCCCAGTAAAACACACACACACACACACACACATATATACAACAAACCTCCCCCCCCCCAAAAAAAAACCCTAGCCAGACACTGTGGTGCACATCTTATTTGTGAGGCTGAGACAGGATGATCACAGGTTTGAGACCAGCCTCAGCCACTTAGTGAGACCCTGTTTCAAAATAAAAAAATAAAAAATAAAAAAGGGAGCCAGGTATGGTGGTACATGCCTGTAAACCCAGTACTTGAAAGGCTGTGACAGGGGGATGGCAGGTTTGATGCCAGCCTCAGGAATTTAGTGAGGCTCTCAGCCACTTAGTGAGACCTTGTTTCAAAATAAAGAAATAAAATAGGGCTGGAGGTGTAGCTCAGAGGTAGAAAGCCCTGACTTCAATTCTAAGTACATAGATAAATAAATAAATAAATAAATAAATAAATAAATAAATAAATAAATAAATAAGGTTAGGGGTATAGCTCAAAGGTAGAATGCTTCTGGGCTCAACCCCCAGGACCAAAACAAACAAACAAAAAAACCCCAAAACCTATGAATCCCTAGGGCAGTTCCTGCTCTCCTGCCTACTGTCTGCATTTTTTTTTTTTTTTTTTTTTTTTTGTGGTACTGGAGATTGAACTCGGGGACATTCTACCTCTGAGCTACACCCCCAGCCCTATTTTTTATTCTTTATTTTGAAACAGGGTCTCACTAAGTTGCCGAGGGCCTCATTAAGTAGCTGAGGCTGCCCGTGAACCTGCGATCCTCTAGTCTCAGTCTTCCAAGTACTGAGATTACAAGCATGCCCCACCATGCCCGGCTTACTGTCTGCATTTTACAAGCATTGATTCTGAAGCTCTACTTGGGCCAGTGATTCTGTCCTTCTGGGAAATTCTGTGTTTCTACTTGTATGGAGGATGGCTAGTTCAAAATGCTCTTAGTTGTCGGTAAAACTAAGTCTGCCTATGCACTCTTCTATTCTTGATTTATAAATAGGTTCAGCTGCCTAACAATTACACATACTCCATTTCTCTCTCTCTCTCTCTTCCCCCCTCTCTCTCTCTCCTTACAGAGACCTTCAGAGAGTGGACGGATTTTACTCTTATTAATTTGGAAACTATCTTTTTAATTTTTTTTTCAAGTGGACATATTTGGAAGGATAGTATGAGACACTAGGACTGAAAAGTCCCAGAAACAATCTCCAACATGCTCAGGAAATCCAGTATCAGATTTCTAACAGATCTTCCCAGGGACAGGCCCAGGACCGGCATGTGCGTGTCGGAGAGAAGGTGTACGCTGCACATTCTGTATTATACGAGGCTGTGAGAAACATTAGCGACAAAGACAATAAGATGCCAGAGAAAAAGAAAGACCAGTGGGGTCTGAGAAGGCCATGATGATGTAGTCTTAGGTACCATTAAGAACTTATGTTTGAAGGAAAGGGAAGGTCCTGCCTACAGGGAGACCTGAGAAATCGGCCTGGCAATCAGAAAGGGAACACAGAGGGGAAGCTGCCTTAGGCTGCTTGGGTCAGAGTTTCCCATTCTGGGCGGAACTGGGACTTGAATAATAGCATCAGTGCTGTTATGGCATTTCCCATATGGTACGGCAATAAGGCAGGAGGACTAAACACCATCGCTTTCAGATGGACAGAGTGAAGCAGAGTGAATGAGACTTGATGGTTAAGCCCCATGCTGGGTCTTCACTCTCTGGCTGTCCTCTTGTTCTCTGCATCCCAGCGTGCTCCCCCTGATATGGAAGAGGGGGAGCATTCTGCTAGAGAGCTTGTGCCTATCTCTTCCAGCTCACCATCTCCTAGTCTCCCACCATAAGTTAATGGGGTGACTTTGCAGAATTCTAAAGCATAGCTCAGACGTTCCTGGACATTAGGGTGTAGCCGAATGGGAGGGCCTGCGACTGGAAACTGAAAAGAGCATGAACAAGAGGACTGTCAGATATGGGTCAGGGATGACGGCAGGAGAGAAAAGGAAGCGCCTGAGGGTGGATATTGAACTAGCGGTCGAAAAGCATGACTCCCTAATTTGCACGTAGTAAGTATGGACGCTCAGACAGGGAGTGGATTAGTTTCCACGTGCAATTAAGAGAAAGAACGAATCCAGGTCTAGTCTCTTTCACGTCGCCTGGGGCGCAAGAGTCGCAGGCTGAGGAATCCGGTCGGACCAGTGGGGGGCTCCACCGAGTGTAGCCTCTCAATTCCCAAGATCCTCACCGTGGCCCAAAGGCTCCTTGAAGGGGTGGGCCGCGGAGAGCGCTGAAGAACCGTGGAGGACGTGTCGCCTGTATCTGCGTCCGTCATACCGGGTCCAAAGTCTGGGGGCAGCCCTCGCCTGGGCCCCGCCCTCCCACCTCGATTCCGCGGCCGGGACTCCCTCTCCGGCCACCGATTTCCAGGCTGGGGCGCCGGCGGCGATGCGAATTCCTAGAAGCCTTAGGAGGTTGCCCAGCGTTGGAATTTAGCATCCCCCAAGAACTCTTGAGGTTCGTGTTCACATAGCCGTGGGCCACAGCAGGGCTGGGGGGGGGGGGGTCCCCGCCGGGAGAGGGGGCTGGGCTGCTTTGGTACCTCTGGGACAGTCGCCCGCCGGCTCAGCCCGGAGTGGGGACGGTGAGTCAGATCTCCGGCACCCGCGGGTCGGGCGGGGAGGGGGAGCAGGTCAGGAAATGACATCAGAGGGCTGTGCCGGGGAGGGTGGTCTGTGCCGGGCCCGGGCGGCGGGGGCGGCGGGCAGTGGGGTGGCGGCGGCTGGACCTTCGCGGAGCCTCCGGCCCGGGGCAGGATCGGGGCCCCTTCCTGGGGGAGTTTCCTGCCGGGTCCGCCCTCCCCGACTCTCCCCGCCCCCTCTCCGGGCCGCTCCTTGTATGGTCTGGGCGCCGCGCTCTCCCCGCCCCCTCCCTCCCTCCCTCGCTCTCTTTTCCCCGCGTCCCTCCTCGCCTGGCTGGAGGCGGCTCGGGACCCGGACACACCGTCCGCGACCCGGAGCCGAGTCGGCCACCCGAGACGCGGCGCGCTCGTCCCGGCCCGTGGTGAGCGCCGAGCGGCCCGGCGTCCCGGGGGAGGCGGCGCGGGGACAGGCGGGTGGGGGGCGCCGAGGGGAGCTGGGACCCACACGGGTCCTCGGCCCGGCCCGGCTCGGCGCCGCGTAACCTGGCCACCCATCCCCTGCAGCCCGGCCCGGCCCGGCCATGGCGGCCCCACGCCCGCCTCCCGCGATCTCCGTCTCCGTCTCGGCGCCGGCTTTTTACGCGCCGCAGAAGAAGTTCGCCCCGGTGGTGGCCCCAAAGCCCAAAGTGAATCCTTTCCGGCCCGGGGACAGCGAGCCCCCCGCGGCGGCCGGGGCCCAGCGTGCACAGATGGGCCGAGTGGGCGAGATCCCCCCGCCGCCCCCGGAAGGTATGCGACCCGGCTGGGGGCTGGACCCTTGGCGCGCACCGGGGTGGGGGCGGTGGCTTGGGGAATTTGGGGGTGTCTGGGAATGTTGTTGCGGAGGGGGCTGGGCGCAGCCACCCTGTCCCGAACAGATGTTCTTACCTCATCGTGGAGCGCGTGGCTGGGAGCCAGGGCTCCTGGGACGGTTCCAAGTCCCCGGGCTGGGGTTGGGAGGCGGGAATGTGGGCCACGAATCTTCAACTCCGGGTCTGTTCTCCGAAGTGTAACGGGAGCTGCCCCGGCTCCTTGGCTGAGCCCCTGCGCGCCCTGGGCGCCCTGCGCTGCGGGACCCCAAAGAGAGAGTTCTTGGGTTAGGGTTAGAGGTAGAGGGAGGAGAGCTGGGGAGAAAGCAGGCCCCTACCCACAACCCTCTCTCTCCTTTCTCCCCAGACTTTCCCTTACCTCCCCCTCCGGTCCTTGGGGATGGCGACGATTCGGAGTGCGCTCTGGGAGGTGCCTTCCCACCTCCGCCGCCCCCGATCGAGGAACCGTTTCCCCCTGCGCCCCTGGAGGAGGACATCTTCCCTTCCCCACCGCCTCCGCTGGAGGATGAGGGGGCGCCTGAGGCCCCCACCCCGCTCCCACCGCAGGTATGAAGGCCTGGGAAGGCAGCTCCTTCACAATCCCAAGGAAATGCAGGAGGGTCTCTCCTCTGACCTCCGGGGCACTGCAGCCCCCTGTGGGGTTGGGTGAGAGCAGGGGCCTGAAATGGGTGCTCTGACCCCCTGACCCTCTAGCCCAGGGAGAAGGTGAGCAGTATTGACCTGGAGATTGACTCTCTGTCCTCTCTGCTGGATGACATGACCAAGAATGACCCCTTCAAAGCTCGGGTAAGGGACCAGGGATGGCTTGGTAGGAGTCGCTGGCCCCGGGGAGAAGAGAGGAGCAGAGAGGGAGGGATCCTCTGCTAAGTGTGCTGTTCTCACCCTCTGCCTCCCATTTTAGGTGGCATCTGGATATGTACCCCCGCCGGTGGCCGCTCCATTCATTCCCAAGCCCAGTACTAAGCCTGCAACTGGGGGCACAGCCCCCCTGCCTCCCTGGAAGGCCCCTTCTGCCGCCCAGTCTGTGACCCAGGCTCAGCCTCAGAGCCAGCCACTGTTCCATGCCCAGCCCCAGGCCCAGCCCCAAGCCCAGGCCAAGCCTCAGGTCCAGCTCCATGTTCAGCCCCAGCCCCAGGCCCATCCTCAACCTGTGGCTTTGACTAACACCCACCCCCGAGCCCCCCCAGCTCCAGCTCCTAAGTTTTCTCCAGTGGCTCCCAAGTTTACTCCTGCGGCTTCCAAGTTCAGCCCGGGAGCCCCAGGTGGACCTGGTTTGCAGTCCAGTCAGAAATCGGGGCCTCCGGAAGCACCCTCTTCCACTGGCACAGGCTCCCCTCAGCCCCCCAGCTTCACCTATGCTCAGCAGAGGGAGAAGCCCCGGGTGCAGGAGAAGCAGCACCCAGTGCAAGAGAAGCAGCACCCAGCGCCCCCGCCGGCTCCTAACCAAAACCAGGTGAGGGATTTGGACAAGGCTGAGATTAGGGGGCCGGGGGCGGGGCCAAGTCAGGAGCCAGAGAATACAGGTGAAGGTATTGGGGAACCTGGTGGGCATAGGGGTGCTGGGATAGTAGTTTCCACCCTGTGGGGTGAGACTGGTAGAATGATGAGGAGAGCGAGGTCTCTGCAGCAGGGGCCTGGCTGGGTGGGGCCTGACTCAAGGGCAGAGCAACCCAGGCTCTGAATTAGGAGGATCTGGTCAACTTTCCCTGGTGCCTCTGCCCAGGAATGTTAAAGGGGAGGATGAGATCACCAGTCCAACCTTTTTCCCATTCTTGGGCCTTGAGTTAATCTCCCAGCTCCTCTGAGCACTGTCACTGCCTGAAGGCCCATCTGGAGATAAGAAACATAGCCCCGTAAACAACTGACTGGGCCAGCAGCATCTCTGAGTGCCAGGCGCTGTGCTCTGTGCTCTGGAGGCTGGGACACCTGGGACCCGGGAGGGAAGAGATCTCTCCAAGAGGTTCAGCCTCCGGGAGTTGGTGGACCAGGGGTAGAATTCCTGGCTCAGCTTCTCGCAAGCTGTTAGAGCCAGGCAAGTTAGGTGAACTTGGAGTCTCAATTTCTCCATCTTTTAACACGATCTATCTCATCCATGCGCTAGTAGACGTGTGAAGAGTAAGTTAATGCTCGGAAAGTGCTGGGTTCTCTGTCTAGCATAGGGATGCTCCAAGTAGAAACAAACAGAACAGTTCGTGCTCTCTAGTTCAAAGGGACCCTGATGGTCCTCTTGTCCAACCACGCATAGAGTCTAACTGATACTGTGAATGTCTTTATATACTCAGCTGCAGTATAGGAAGAAATGCCAAGGACCAGTGAGTTCTTGTAACTCAGAATCCTGTGACTTACAGAAACCCAGAACAGAGAGGCAACTCGGGGATTGGCAAGTTAGGGAAGGCTTCATGTGGCTGGTGTGCCTGGAAGGTTGGGCAGGTCTTAGGTATCCAGAGAGGAGAGGAACGGCATTTGGACGGTAATAGCATTGGCAAAACACAAGGGTGCAAATACACAAGGGGTATTTGGAGAACAGAAAGCAGAAGGTTCCTGTGGGAAAATTATAGAGCTATACTTGGAGAGGTAGGTGGGGGTTAGAGGGAGTAGGAAATGGAATCGCACACCAGGGAGCTCGTCCATATTGGAGAGTCATTAGCGATTTTTGAGTAGTGTGCAGCTGGGTCAGGAGGACCGGTGAAAGCAGTGTTTTTGGAAGCTTTCTGGAAAGTTTTCCCAACAGCGATGATGTGTGTTACAGGTAGGGAGGTCAGGGACGCCTGTGAGTTCACTCTTGGGCCACAGTAACATTAGTTGCAATGAAAAATAAGACCCAGGGATGAGAGCTGTTACAAAGGAAGGGCCCGCAGGAGGAGGCAACTGATAAGCTGTTGGAAGAGGAGAAAAATGCGGGGGTGGGGGTGGGGAGGGAGGTTTCGAGCCTGGCTGTTTTGGGAGTGACAGGATCACTGACAAAATAGAGAAGTCCAGAAGAGGAAATGGCCCGGAAAGGAAGAGGAGGGGTCCAGCTATCAGCATATTGAGCAACAGGTTCCAGGAGCACTTGTGTGCTAGACCTAGCATCTAGCTAGAGCTGTCGGTCAGCTAGAAATGGGTGGGGCTAGGATTCAGGGGCAGCCCCAAATCAGAGACGTGCATACAGCTGTGTGCACTCAGGCTCGGAACCTCCCTGGCATTGTCATTGTTTTTGTGTGTGTGCGCAGTACTGAGGATTGAACCCAGAGACGTTTTACCTGCAAGCTAGAGCCCCAGCCCTGTTTTTTTATTTTTCATTTTGAAACAGGGTCTCGCTAGGTTGCAGAGACTTGCTAGGTTGCTGACACTGGTCCTGAACCTGTGATCCTCCGGTCTTGCATTGTTGTTTGTCTCCTCTTTTCAATTCCAGTGGTGGTATGCATAGAGACACTGAGGCAGCTGGAGTTGACAGGTTTCCAGGCACTTCAAGGAAGGGAGCTAAAGGCCTGGGAGGAACCTTGGGTGGTGTCGTGGGTGGTCTGGTGGGAGGGAAGGAGGGCCAGCAAAGGTGGGAGAAGGGCTGGGGGGGGGCAGTTATTTTCTCCTTGTGGGGTTAGACTGGTAGCATAATGGGAAGAGACAGGTCTTCTGCAGCAGGGGCCTGGCTGGGTGGGGCCTGACTCCATGGTCAGAGAGAGCAGCCAGGGGTGAACTAGGAGTAATCTAGAGAAGCCCAGTGAGCTCTCCAATGGGGGATTGAGGGTAGCAAGACCCAGATAAGGCCAGAGATTTGACTGTTAGGACATGGTGGATGACCTTGGGGTAACCCGTTTGTGCGCCAGAATGTTAAGGCGTTAAGGAATGAGTGGGTGGTAAGAACCTGGAGTTAGTTGGCAGCATATCCTCAAAGGTTGGCAGTGAGGAGGAGGACCAAGGAAGGGGCAGTGTGTGTGTGTGTGTGTGTGTGTGTGTGTGTGTGTGAGAGAGAGAGAGAGAGAGAGAGAGAGAGAGAGAGAGAGGTGGTTGAAGTTAGAGAAGGAGGCTGCAGGTGTACCTGTAGACCAGGAGGCTGAAGCCAGAGAAGCTGAGAGCAGGCCCAGCAGGCAGTCCCAGGGAGCAGGGACAGGGTCGCACACGGATTGTGTGTCCAGAGGCAGTGCACGCTGGCTGACTGCCACCTTCTCAGTCCTGTAGGGGGTGAGATCATTCGTGTGAGTGTGAGGGGGCGAAGCTGTTGGGGGCTGGAGGAGATGGAGAAGGTTTGGAACAGCTGCTGGAGGGAAGGCAACTGGGGATCCGCTGGAGCCAAATACCAGACGGAGCAGCTGGGCTGCGGGGCTGCAGGGCGTGTTGGGTGCTGCAGTGTTTTGCGGACTCACTGCAGTGTTCAGTGATCTCTCCACCTACTTTCTGCAGCTCCGAGCGAGGCAGAAACAGGAAGCAGGCAGCAGGCGTGGTGTGACCTGGGAGTGGAGATTGGGCCAGATAGCTGAGGGCAGCTGAGGGCGTGTGTGGGGAGCGACAGCGGGAGGCTGGTGGGAATAGCTGGCCAAGGGGCCAGCCTGGGGGGCTTGAAGGAGAAGGGACGCAGGCAGGTGGGGGTCAGGACACTCAAGGGCTTCTGCTAGGATCACTGAGCAGCTTTGAGTAGTAAGAAGGTGAAGTGAGGAATAGTTGGGAAGGATCTCGGGGGCCAAGAGAACTGTGAGCCTGGGGTCCAAGGTGACCCAAGGTGGGAGGTGACTGATGGGGTGGAAGTTTGGGGTCCTGGGAGGTGAGGAGGTCAGGGCGTGAGTCCCTTGGCTGCTGGGAGGCTGAGGAAGGCAGTGGCTGACAGAGCATCCTGAAGGGAGGGGTGCCATGGCCAGGGAGGTAGCTGGATGGTTAGTTCACCCTTCCAAAGAGCAGAACAGACATTTGCAGCAGTATTGATTGGAGAACCAGGACTGCCCCGGCCCCTTTCTCTGTCCCAAAGCCAGGGAGGGAAAGCAGGACAAGGAGAAAAGTGAAGGTTGCATTCAGAGACCCCAGTCAATCAAGAGTAGGAGGTGGCAGGAGGCTTATGGGAAGGGGCTGGGATCTGGGGGAGTCCCACCTCTGTGGACATGTGCTTCCCTGGGTCAGGCAGAGCAGGTGCAGCTGTGGGTGCTGGGCTGAGGGTGTGGCCATGGGAGGAGGCAGCAGGAGGCTTGGCGGAGGTTCCAGGTGTTGGAGGAATGCAGGCATCTGCAGGTACAGCACTCAGGGACGGGGTCATAGTCCTCGGTGGCCTTATCCAGTGGTGGAGGACCACCCAGTGTTGTGGAAGCGTTGCATGGAGACGCGGGTGCATGTCAGACAGCCCTGGGATTCTGGGTTCCAACAGTGCCCCGTCTGTAACCACCCACCCCACCCCCAGTCTTCAGCACTCAGGAGCCCCTAAATACGAGGGGTGGGCCAGCCTTTGGGCCTCCTCTGAGGCTTGCTGGGGAGGGTGTTGGGTCAGGTAGACCAGAAGCCCCTCCCTCAGGAGGGCCTCTGGGATCTCCTCGTGGGGGCTGGGGGCCGGGCTCCTGCTGACAGCTCTGAGGGTTTAACCTGTACTTCTGGCCTGTGTTGCATCCTCACGCTGACAGGGGCTGCTCAGCAGCAGGCGGGACGGGTAGGTGCGTGTGCACGTGTGTGCAGGCATTGCGTGCCCCCCTCTGTGGGGGGGCCGTGTCCAAGCATGCTCTGTGAAGTTGGTGCGTGATCCTAGCGTGTTCGGTGCTTCAGTGACCTGAGCTGCTGTGTGTGTGGCCCCGTTGCTTCTTCATTCTGGCCTGTCTGTGACTGCTGGCAGGGTGGTATTGGGGTTTGGGGGGGAAGCGGGTGGAGAGGTCTTTCCGATACAGGAGACCCAGGCTCAGATCGTCCCCCTGCTCCTGTGTCATGTGCGTGGGGCTGGGGCTGGGGCAGGGAGGGAGAAGGAGCTTTCAAGATCAGAGCCCAGCATCTAGGAAATAGGCGGGAGCTGAGTCCTCACTGGAAGAATGGGGTCAGCGGGCCGGGGAGGGCTCCTGGAAGGGGTGACCCTTGAGAGTGTGAAGCAAGTGTTGGGGTTCCAGGTGCGCTCTCCTGGGGCTCCAGGACCTCTGACCCTGAAGGAGGTGGAGGAGCTGGAGCAGCTGACACAGCAGCTGATGCAGGACATGGAGCACCCTCAGAGGCAGAACGTGGTCGTGAATGGTGAGCCTGCCGCCCGTGCCCGTACCACGCCGGCCGGGGCCTGAGCTGTCAGATCCCTCGCAGGCCAAGTCCTTCCTCCCTGATGGTGCTCTTCTCTGGCCTTTGCAGAGTCCTGCGGTCGGTGCCATCAGCCCCTGGCCCGCTCGCAGCCCGCCGTCCGGGCACTGGGGCAGCTGTTCCATATCACCTGCTTTACCTGCCACCAGTGTGAGCAGCAGCTCCAGGGACAGCAGTTCTACAGCCTGGAGGGGGCGCCGTACTGTGAGGGCTGCTATACTGTGAGTCCGGTTGGGGTTCCCCAGGCCGGGGTGGGGGTGGGGGGAAATGAGCCTCGAAAACCGCCCCTTGGTGTCAGTTCCCTGCCAACCTGCCCCTGCCACCTCCGCAGGATACCCTGGAGAAGTGCAATGCCTGTGGGCAGCCGATCACTGACCGCATGCTGAGGGCCACCGGCAAAGCCTACCACCCACAGTGCTTTACGTGTGTGGTCTGCGCCTGCGCCCTGGAAGGCACCTCCTTCATCGTGGACCAGGCCAACCGGCCCCACTGCGTCCCCGACTACCACAAGTGAGGACCGCCCCCCCTCACCATGATGCACCTTCTGAGCCGTTTTCTGGGCTCCAGTAGTGCGTTGGTATCCAGGGCTGCCTCTTGCCCAAGGATACCCCCAAATTCCCGGTCTCGCTATCTGGCCCCATGTCCTGCCTGTAGATAGCAGGGAACAGATAGATGGATTTAGCGGGCGGTTGTCCCAGGCCTGGTAGCGAGTCCTGTGACTGGCAGCTCCCAGCCTAGCCCTCGGCTTTTGGAGGCTTCTTCGGGTCTGTGATCGGCACTCTGCTGTGTGTGCCAGGGGCACTTGGTTTCACTGCATAGGCTGGGTTCTGGAAGTTCCCTTGGAGATCAGCTGTGTGGAGTGCTGATTTCTCCCTGGAAACAGTGTTTATAGGCGACCATTTTCTCAGGCCAGCTGGAGAATAGCATGGGGTAGCTGAAGGGTAGACAGGCTTGGGAGGACCGCAGAAGATGCGGGTCTGGGGGTCGTTTTCAGGATTGCCTCTGGGGTGCCCAGGACCCCAAGTCCCTTGCAGTGCCCAGGGGTCAGGGCAAAGTCGCCCATGTGCTGGGGCTGGGGGTGAAGCTGCAGGGGAGTGTCCCACATGCCTCCTGCTGAACTGTGGGTATAGAGTGGATGATGGTGGGGCTTTGGTGGGAGGATCACCCAGACAGGTGAGTAGGAGATGAGGCGCTGGGAAGGGAGAGCAGAGGATTGGGAGACGCCTTTCAGTAAGGGCCAGCTGGGCCTCCTTCCTGAGCTTTCTTCCTGAGCTTCGTCCACCTAAGGAGGTCTGCCACGTGGCCGTACAACCTGGCTCCCGTCACCCTGTGCTCTCCAAGGGGGGCTGAGAGCGGGGGGCGCCCCTCGCCTCGCTGACCACAGCTCTGTTTCTGCCCCTCTCAGGCAGTATGCCCCCAGGTGCTCGGTGTGTGCAGAGCCCATCATGCCCGAGCCCGGCCGTGACGAGACCGTGCGTGTGGTCGCACTGGACAAGAACTTCCACATGAAGTGTTACAAGTGTGAGGTCAGCTGGCCTTCCCCTCGTGTGTGTGTGTGTGTGTGTCGGGGGGGTCGGTCACCTTGAGTCTTGGATAGACCTGGGAAGGGACTGCGCAATGGAAGGGAAGAGTTGTTCTATCGAGACACAGGAAGTCAGTGAGGTTCTACAAGAAAGGTTACAATGGGGTAGAGTCAGGATGGCAGAGGCCTCAAAGCCTGCCATGGGGTGGGGGAGTGGATACCGTGGAACCTCCTCACCGGCCCTCCTGCAGGCGAGCCCTGTGGGCTCTGAGGAGGGGAAGCGGTGTGCATGACTAGGATACCAGCTCTGAGCCATGCACGCATTTGGCTCCTAGTTCAAAGATGGAGCTGGAGGCTGATGGCGTGGAGCAGGGGCCTTCCCAGCCAGTGCTCCTCTTACTTTTCCTTGTTCCAGGACTGTGGGAAGCCCCTGTCCATCGAAGCGGATGACAATGGCTGCTTCCCTCTGGACGGCCACGTGCTCTGTCGGAAGTGCCACACTGCTAGGGCCCAGACTTGAGTGAGGACCGGCCTCCTTCCAGACCGCAGGTCCATGCCCCATCGTGGCCCCCGCACCGAGACCAGTCCTTGCCTCCACTGTGCCGTTCTTCCCTCCATTCCAGCCCCTCCCGGACCCTCCCGTGCTCTGACCCAGGGCCCCGGCCATGGCGCAGCAGTGCCCAAGCCCAGCCCTGGGCTCCAGCCCTCGCCTGTCCTGCAGGGATTGCCCACTGTCCCCGGGGGTCCCCGCCCGAGGGGCATCAGGTTTAGTACTGCTGCTTTCACGCTGCACCGACACCCTTGCTGGCCTGGAGCAGCCTCCGTCTTCTGCTTGCTGAGGGCAGGGAGACGCCCTGACCCTCTGGGAACCTGACCAGCCTGGACACCTCCCCTGTCCCGTGCTGCCAGGTTGTGGCTACAGCTACAAATTAAAAAGCAAAAAAAACCCCCAAAAATCTTGTTTTCCAGAATGCTTAGTAGTCAACTCTTTTGTGGAGCCGACAGATGTCAGGAGTAACACAGAGGGGGCTAGACATAAAAAGAGGAGGAGTAGGGATGAAAACTCAATCCTGTTTTATTTACAAAAATATATATGAATATGTATGTGTATATATTAAACCCACCGCCCGCCTGCCCACAGTTGCCTTCACGTCCCGCCTCCCCCCCACCTCCCTTTTTAAAACAAAGAGGCCCCCCTGGGTCCAGAGACAGCCCTGGAGGGGGGGCAGGGGCAGCACCATTGGCCTACGTTCTGTAGGCTGAGGAAGGGCCCAGGCAGTGAGTGACCCGGGCCCGTCCTTGCTCCCTGAGGAGGATGGGAAGGGACGGCTGAGGTGTCCCCTCGGTGGCCGCTCAGTCCTTAAATCCCTGAATACTGCAAAGAATGCGCTTCTGGTGCCCGGGCATCGTGATTCCCATCTGCGTCAGGTCCCTGTGAGAGAGGAAAGGGAGGCCTTGAGCCCCGAGGCTCAGCTGCTCCCCGCCCAGGCCGCCCCCAGCCCTGGTGCTCACTCGGCCGTCAGCTCCAGCACACACTCCATGGTGTCCAGCCCCGCCGAGCGGAAGTGTAGGATGTAGCGCTTCATGCGAATGGACTCCAGCCACTCGGCGACGCTTCGATAAGGGATCCCATCCGAGCCGCTCAGGCTGGGCAGGCGGAGGGTCACCCTGTGGGCACACAAGGCTAGGTCAGTCCCTGGAGGACGGCGGCTGGTTGATGTCCATCTCAGTGTCAGCAGTTGGCACTGAGGTCGCAGATCATCTAGGCTTGGTGGATTAGCCGGCCATTGTCTGAACGCCTCGCTTCCTGGCCTGTCATCTGCCCTGTGCACAGCAGCGGGCGGACAGCTGACAGTCCTGCTATGTGGACAAATTGAGGGGAGGTGGCTGCCCTGGGAGTCAGTTCTGGGCACTCGTTTGGGTGCTGCTTACACCAGAAAGTCCCTGCTCAGGGGAAGCTGGGGGCAGGAGGCCTGCAGTGGGGGAGGGGTCCTGTCTTTCTAGGGTGTCTGCTGGGCTAAGCAGCCCTCGCTCCCCACCTTCAACCTTGGCTGTTATTCTTGCACCCACAATACAATGTGTGTTCCTGTACTAAAGCCAGCCAGAGCCAAAAACCATTAGCAAAGTAAATCTGTTGGGGGGGGTGGCGGGAATATCCAGCATTCCAGAAAGATTAGCACATGTAATCTCCAGTGTATAAGGGAGCTGTGCTCCAAGAGATAGTTTCAAAAGTTGGAACTTGGAGCACATTTTCTACCAGAAACAAGGTTATATATGGTGGTTTGATACCGAGGCCAGGATGCCAGGCTGGTTCACCAGATAGAGTACTTGGTGTACAACATGTTCGGCTGCCCCCTCACCCCTCCTGCCGCTTCACTCTCTATACTTTTTTGGTGAAATGCAATTTTGACCATGTCTCCCATGGACACTTGTGAAAAACAGGTCAATAGTTCTCTGCTGTCAAGAAGGCCAGCCTACTTAGGAGGCTAGTCCTCTGCCCTGACCCCTGCCGGCTCCCCACCCTCAGACCTGCTGTTCCTGAATTGGATGCGGTTGTATCTGCAGACTGTCAGCTCTGGGCTCTGCAGGATGGCCGTGTGACTGGAGAGCCTTCCTAGACCTCCAGGGCTGCCCCTGTTGGCTGCCCAAGCTCGCTGGGAGTACCAGGCTGTAAGCCCTGCTCTATCTCCAATGCCCAGCAAAGAGCTTGCACCACTGGGTACTTCAAAACCTTTCTTCCATGAGAAGGGATATTTCTGTGGGGAAAGGGGTATGCATCCTAAGTCCCAGACCAGGCCACACAAACTTCCTGGGAAAGATCTGTCTTTGGTCATAATACAATGTAGTGGATCCCAGGTGAAGTTAGGGGATTAGGGCCTGGCTGTAATTTTCCGCAGTGTGGTTAATCTATCGCAGATCTCTTTAAGTTGTATCTTTCTTAAATTGTCCATGTGCATTCCACCTCCGTGTGCCTGCTTCCTATCCTTAAATCAAACTACAGTCATGGAAGGCAGACTTCATCTCCATCAGGGTGGGCTCTCCCGAGGGCATGGACCAGAGTTCTGCCTCATACTTGGACTCTGTCCAGAGCTCCTCAGGGCACGGCACTTGGTTGATGTGGTGGAATGCCTCTTTCCCTCTTTTCCTTCCTCCCTCCTCCTCCTCCTCCTCCTCCTCCTCCTCCTCCTCCTCCTCTTCCCCCCCCCCTCCTTCCCCTTCTCCTCTGGGTGCAGCACTTGGCTAATATAATGGAATGCCTATTTCTTTCCTTCCTTCCTCTCTTCTCTGTTCTCCTCCTCCCCTCCTCCTCCTCCTCCTCTTCCTCTTTCTTCTTTTCTGGTACTTGAGATTGAACCCTGCTGAGGTTGGCCTGAATCTACAATCCTCCAGTTTCAGTTCCCAAGGACTGGAATTACAGGCTTCGGATGCTATGTCTATTCTTCCAGATCTGCACTCTGAAATCCCGCCCTTCCCCCCGCACGGTCACCTGGGGTCAAAGTTGGCAATGGTCCGCAGGGAGTGGGGATTGGCAAGCAATTGCTCCAGATGTGCCTGTAGCTGGAGGAAGTGGGGCCGACGGGCACGGTCATACGCCCAGCAGTTCTTCATGAGCTCATACAGAGGGGCAGGGCAGTCCACAGGAGGAGGCAGCCGGTACCCATCTTCGATGCTCTTCATGACCTGCAGCAGGGAACAGGGAGAGCTGCCCTAGGGTAGGAAGCTAACCTGGAGGCCCAGGAGAAAATTGTTCACGCAAGATCATCGCAATGGAGCCTCTAAGCAACCCTGCCTAGGGTGGGAGTAATAAAGAGAACAAGGTGTGCTTAAAGGAACCAGAGGAGACAGGAGCGCAAAAAAAAAGGACCACGGGAGGGATCTGCAGGGAGAATGGGGAAGACACAGGGAGGAATGTTCCAGGCTCACCTCCTGATTGCTTATCTCCCCGTAGGGCTTGTCCCCAAAGCTCAGCACCTCCCACATCACAATCCCAAAGCTCCACACATCGCTGGCCGTGGTGAAGATCCTGTGGGCAATGGCTTCAGGGGCTGTCCAACGAATGGGGATCTTTCCTCCCTAAGAAGGCATAGGACAGAAAAGTGTATGCCACGGCATGTGTAGGGGTAAAACAAACAAACAAAAACAACCATGTGGAAGGGGTTGGAAGGTTATTGTGTCCTCCTGAGCATAAATCTTTGTGGCCATACACGTGTGACTGTCTGAATGGCATGGGGCGGTGAATGTGAACCTGTATGCGGCGTGTACATGGCGTGTGCGTGGCTCTAACCTGAGTTTCGTAGGTGCCATCAAAGTCATCCAGGAGGCGGGTGAGGCCGAAGTCAGATACCTTGCAGCACAGGTTCTGACTCACCAAGATGTTCCTGGCAGCCAGGTCCCGGTGGACGTAATTGTGGTCACTGAGGTAGTTCATGCCGGATGCTATGCCTTGCAGCATGGCCACCAGCTGTCCAGGGACCAGCTGGTCCTCCCGCTCCTGCAGCGGGGCAAGTGGGTGATTCAGGAGACGGGCAGGACCTCCTCCGTCTGAGGAACAGGGCTCCGTGCCCAGCCCCTCCCCACAGGCCCGTGGCCTCCTTACCCTCAGGAAGGCATCCAGAGCACCATTCTCCATGAACTCCGTGATGATCATGATGGGCTTCCCTGAGACACAGAGCGTGGCCGTCAGGCCCACAGCCGGGCTTCCTGCCCTGCGTAGCACCCTCCGCACATCCCTCCCCCACGCACGGAGACCCTGCTCCTACTCTTTGTGATGACGCCTTCCAGGTGCAGGATGTGTGGGTGGTTGAACTGGCCCATGATGGTCGCCTCTCGAAGGAAGTTCCACCACTGGCCATCTGGGGACGTGTCTTTCAAGGTCTTAATGGCCACAGTCTTGCAGTCTTGGCTGGGGAGCCTCAGGGTCCCTCGATACACTTCCCCAAACTCTCCTGGGTGGAAAGAGAACCTAGCTGTGGTCCCACGCACTGGCGGGCCAGCCCAGGGTCAGGCAGGGATCCCCGCCTGTCCTCCAGCCTGCTCCTTCTCTGGAGGAACGGAAGCACGGAGCAGCCTTCCCGGGTCCGGGCTTGGGCCATGCTTCCTGCAGAAAGGACGGTCTGGAAGTGGCATGAAACGCTGCAACCGGATCCCCATCTTCCAGCATTAGCACACACTTGGCTTACAGTAGGTGCTCACTAAATGCTGGGGGAATGAGCCCTGAGCTGTGGGCCAGTCCAGGGCCAGTGTCCAAGTCGGGGGCGGGGAGGGGAGGCTGACCCTCGCTGGCTGCTTCTCTTCCACGAGCTCCCCTGTCATGCCTCAGCCGGCTTGGCTGCACAATTGGCAAGGACACTGTCAAGCTTTGTGCTCTGCTCAGATCCATTTCTTCTGGTGACCCAAGGGATCGAGGCAGCCCCAGGACACTAGGCCCCGGGTGGGGTGGAATGCTGGCCTAGGTATGCGCTGGTTCACGTCCCCTTTGGGGAAGCATTTGAGAACAGCCCGAGTCCTGGTGTGGCGGTACTTCCACAGGCAGGGATGATGGGTTGGACACTCTATCCACAGAGCAAAGTGAGCAGGAGGAGAGGGCTGTTTCGGGGTACCTGATGGGGGCGTTTCACGGGAACGTGGCAGTTCAAGGAAGTCACGGGTCAGAGCAAGTGTGATCACCTGGGAACTCTGGGGCCAGAGGAGAGGCCAGCCAGGCTCCCCCAAGGAAGGCAGGAAGGAGCTGGCTATGCTGCAGGGCAGGGCTCACCTTCCCCTATGACGGTGTCCACCAGCAGCCAGGCCGGGTCCAGCTCCTGGGTGAAGTCCAGGGCTCCCTGTGCAGGATCCTCATAAGCCTGGAGGTCCACGTAGGGCTTCAGCCACAGCTTGTCCTCTATGGGGAGGACGGGGAGCTCAGCCGCAGTGGATCCACTCCAGGAACTGGAGCAGGGAGGGGGGAGGAGGAAGGGGCCGGCAGCTGAGCCCGATCTCTACACTCCTCGGCTCCCCGTGCGGAGCCCTGTTTTGGCTCAAGTGGGAGAAAGTCTCTATTCTTAGCAGGGAAGCCTCCATATCCCGGCCTTTCTTCTTCCTGTCCACTCTCCAAGTTCCTGTGTCCTCACTCCCCGGGGTTCAGGGCAGTGGGTCAGAATCCAGGTCCAGAGAGCAAATTCTTAGCCTAGCGTTGCCCAATTGTCCCAGGGTTGGTGACCTGGCCTCCGTTCCCAGCCCCCTCCAGTCAGCCACACCTCATTCCCTCCCAAACAAAGCCTCTCTCCTACTTCAGCCACTTGGATGGACCACCGGCTCCCCCTTTGGCAGGGCCACCTAATGAGGTGACATGCAGGAAGCCGGAATACCAATCTCCCTCCTGCTTGGCCTCAGCCGGCAGACCTGGCCAC
The DNA here is from genome assembly GCA_004027655.1 of Graphiurus murinus. Lineage (NCBI taxonomy): Eukaryota > Metazoa > Chordata > Mammalia > Rodentia > Gliridae > Graphiurus > Graphiurus murinus. The sequence goes on from PVLC010023241.1 coordinate 18,574, forward strand.
CGGGATGGGGAAGGCTGCCCAGAGCCCAGCCTGGTGTTGCAGCGGCACCACCAGCTAGCAGATAATTGCATCAGAGCCACTGACGGGCTATCAGGGCAGAGTTAATTAACCAGAGTTAATTAGGTGGCAAAACACGAGAGCCCTAGGGACAGTAAACCCTGCCTGCACACACCCCCGGAGTTGACCTGGCAAACGTGGATGTGGATCCCTTGGTTGCTTCCCGGTGGACACACGCACGCACACACACTCACACACACACAGGCACACATGGACGCTCCGGACTTGCCTCGGTCCACGTCGGTGACACGGTCCCGCTGCCTCTGCTGCCGTTGCCGCTGGACTCTCCTGTGGGGGTGGGGCAGCCTCTTCAGGATCCTGGGAACACCTCGGCCAGTCCCTCAGTCCCCCCCCCCCCACGAAACCACAGGGGCTGGGTGTGCAGGATGGGTACAGGGACATGCTTAAGCTTTGGTTCTCGGGGATGGGAGGGTCATCGGGGCTACAGTTGGGAATTCTGACCGGGCAAAGGGACCCTGGATGGGTGGGAAGGGAGGGGACAGGAGCCAGCACCTTGACCGGAAGACATGGATCCCAAGCAGCAGAGCTACACCAAGCAGCAGCCCAAAGATGATGGCCACGATCTCCCCTCCGGTCAGGCTCCTGGCCACTGCAGACGCAAGGGAAGAAGTCTGGGGCTCAGCCCATGGGGTGGTGGAGGGTGAAAGGCAGGGCCTTGGATGTGGCCTGGGTCAGTTTCTCTGCGGGCATCGTGTCTGCCCTCTGCACCAGGGAAATGGCTGTGTGCATGGAAGAGGAAGGGAGGGCCACTGACCGCAATAGGAGCCCAGGCGCTTCCACAGATAAAAGTGCCTGAGTTTGGGGCAGAACAAGAAATAACCCACCTGGTGGTGGGCTTGTCCGAAACTCATGTTCCGGGGAGAAAGGACCAGGGCCCAGCGGGGTCAGCGTGCGGACCCTGACGATGTACGTGGTGTCTGGCTGGAGTTTCGTCAGCAAGACCCTGGGTTCTAGAACCATCTGGTGCCATTCTTCATCCTGTGGGTGGGGCTCGTGTTAACTGGGCCGGGCTGAGCCAGACTTGGATGGAGGTGCCAGACAGTCATGGGGGCGTGTGGGGAGTGGCTAGCCAGCACGGTGAAGACAGAGTGCAGACTTTTGTCCTGAGAAAGCCTCCCCCCGCCCCCCTGTCCCCGGCTTGTTTTGGTGGCTTCCCTATCCCATCCCATAGCCCAGGCTACTAGGAATGCTGGGGCATGTCCAGGCTCCGGCACCCAGGACATCTCCCAGGAACGTCCTGACCTGGTTCAGCACGTGTAGCTCATAGCTCAGGTTTCCCCCAGGGCTGCGCGGCCGGGACCCTGCCCAGGTCAGCTCCAGCTGCCTCGGTTCTTTTTTCACCAGCTTCAGAGACAGGCCCGACAGTGACTCTGGGAGGCCGGAGGGATGGAGCCGGATGTGAAAGAAGCAAAGAGGTGACACCTTGAGTGGCCTCTCCACAGCAGCTTCTTGCCCGCCACTTGACCCTGGGGTTGCGGGCCCTCGGGTCGCTCCGGGTGTCTCACCTGCATGCCCCATGTTGATGCTGAGGGAGGCGCTCTCTGGGCTGGAGCCAGCCAGCCCTGACACTCCGTTTTGGGATTTGACGTGAAAGGTGTAGTTGGCGTAGGGTTCGAGGCCGTCCACTCGCACCGTGGGCATGGTGAGCCCCCCGGGCCCTGGGGAGAAGCTCACGCCTGTCCCACAGGGCTGGCAGGGCCCCCTGTCCTGGGCCGTGCCCTGACACTGCAAACACTCCACGCTGTATCTCACGTCCTGGCGTCCCCCCTTGTCTTTGGGGGGTTCCCAACGCAGGGAAAGCTGAGCCCCTGATATAGAGAAGCTCAGGTTTCGAGGAGCTGACGGGGGACCTACGGAGGAAGAGGGGGCATCAGTAGGTACCAGATTTGCTCTCACCCAAGCTATAGACCCCATGTCTGCCCCGTTCCCCCATACCCCCTTGACCCCTTCAGGCAGAGATTAGACTTCTAATGAAGAGAAAGTAGTATAACCACATCTCTGCCTTCTCCTGGAGAGACCGGGGGGGCCAGGAGGGGCCATGAGTCAGTGCCTGACACCTGGACGGACTCCAATATCTGAGAAGCTCTGGAAAATGCTAATTCTAACAAGGGTTCAGCAGAAGTCCAACATCCCCCCCAGCCCTGGCCCCTTGGACTCACGAGTGCATGCCACCTGGTGGCCCTCCCCAGGGGCTCGGTAATGTCCACGATCACAGGCACAGACGGTGGCGCCCTCAGACTCTGAGCTGCTGTGTTGGGGGCACTTGAGACAATGGGGCGTGCCCGTGTCGCTCCGGTAGGAGCCCTGAGGACAGGCTGGAGAGAGAATTCAGCAGGGCCTTGACTTCTAGATGTTTTTACAGGTAGACCCAACCCCATCCTCTCTCCACCCCCATCCTTAGTACTGGAAACACCTCTGCAAAGGTGTCCCCTGGGGCCTTAGATGCACAGGTTAAAAATCACTGAGACAGTGCATCAGCTTCCTTCCCTGCCTTGGTACCCAGGAGACCCTCCCAAGGGGTCACCGGAGATTCGCCCAGCTCCTTCCTTACCAACGCATCCCACACTGCCGCTGTCTTCCTCATAGCCAGACTCGCAGTAGCACCGGCCCACAGGCACCAGCCACTCACCATCAGGGCTACAGTGCATGCGGGGCGTACCAGAAGGCCCTGAGCTGGCCTGTGCATGGGGCAGGCAGGTCCCCTCCACTTCCACCAACCCGCCAGGTCCCGGGAGGGTGCTAGGGAATTGGGCCAGGCTGTGCACAGCCTTGGGACAGCGCTGGTAGAACACCCGTACGGACACCAAGGCCACACAGGCACCCGGGTTGTGGAAAGCAAGGTAGAGGCCGCGGCGGGTGAGACGGCCCAAGGAACTGCGCTCCACGTTCAGCTTCACGGATCCAGATGCCAGATCTCGAGTGGTGAAGCTCTGGTCGGCAGCCACCGTGGTTACCTGGGGGAGAGGAGAGGGTGATGGCCAAGTCATGCTTCATTCCCAGAAGCCCTTGTTTGCTTAATACAAGCTGAGCATCCCTAGTCTGAAAATCCCAAATCTGGAGTGCTTTGAAACTTGGAACTTCTTGAGTGCCCACATGATGGCACAAAAAGAAAATTCCACACCAAACTTCACGTGACAGGTCGCAGTAAAGACACAGGCATGCTAAAAATATTGCATAAAACTACCCTCAAACTACATGCATAAGGTGCATATGAAACATAAATAATTTCATGTGTAGACTTCAGTCCCATCCCTAAGATGTCTCATCACGCACATGCAAAGGTTCCAAAGTCTGGAAATTCCTGAAATCAGAAATATTTCTGACCCAAGCATTTCAGATAGGGGATGTTCGACCTGTCCTTTATGATTTGCACAGCCACAATCAGGGGGCTTATTCCGTGTGAGGTCCAGGCTAAGTATTTGGTGTGCACGAAGCTAATTAGCCCATGCAATGACCCTGTGAGGTAGGATGTCTTATCATCTCTTCTTAACAGATGAGGAAACTAAGGCTAAGAGAGATTAGAGGCCTGGGAGGAGGCCACACAGAGGTGACATGATGATACGAAGACTGGAACACAGGAAGTGAGACTCTACAGTGAATAAAATATCCACTACAGGTCGGCACCAATGAGGTGATCAGTTATGTGGTATGTTATAACTAATTGCTAATAACAAACTTTACAACATTTACTCTTTGGAAAGAAATGAGAACACATCCTATAATAATGTTCTCATTACTCATTGGTTTCCCAATATGTTTTGTGACTAGGAAAGAAAGGGATGGGGTTAGACACCTCCGGCAGGGAACTGCCTACGACAAAACCCTAGCTATATTCATTGGGGTATGTTGCGCTCGAACATAAGTGGTAGAAAAAGTCAAAGTACCTCTGCACCACACACCCCTCTTCCACCATGCCATCCTGTTATCTCAATGCATTGCAAGAAGCCTCTAGAATACACAAGACTGGCCCTATTTTATAACCAGGAAACCCAAGCGCGGAGAGGTTAACAGGCATATCAAAGAGGCGCTCAAATCCAGCCTTTCTGGTTTCTAGTACCACATTCTTTTCATCATTCTACACCTGCACTCTCTTCCTGTTTCTGTCACCTTCTTCTTAGCTGTACGGGGTCACAGGGAAGAGCCAGGCAGGGACCGGTGTCAGGAAGGAGATGGCACGGAGGGGTGGCAGTACCTTTAGGAACAAGGGCCGTCGGAGCTGGATGCCCACATCTTGGTCACTCTCCATGTACAGAAGGTTGAAGGTCTCCTTGCAGCCCAGAGGCCTGGCTCCCCCGGGGAAACTCTTGCAGTCACGCACGGTGAACTGCAGCTCTACGTGGACGCGTGATGCCTCCTCCCCTCGGTAGATCCAATTGGAGCGAAGCCAGTGGTCAGTGTCTCCGCCTTCCTGCAAGGGGCAGTCCTGGTACATGTACAGGGGCGTCCCGTTCAGCATCTGCTGCACCTCACTCCACTGCGAGAAGAGAATCAGAGTCAGGGACCAGAGCTGACCAAGGAGCAGCTGGTGCCCGAGTTCCTGAAGTTCCCGCTACCGCATCCTGCCTAACCTGGCCTCTTGGCCCCGGGCAGGCAGGTCAAGGGTTTAAAGTTGTAGATCTACTTGGATAAGATGGACAAGATAATCGACCCTTAACATCCCTGGCCAGACTGGTCTCTTGGGTTAGCCGACTCCAACTATTAAGAGGTTTGAGCACCAAGTTTTACTTATTGTATCAGAAGCGCTGTCAGGAACTTCAAAGACAAAGCTTATTCACAAAACCCTTCTGCTTATTCATTCAGAGAAAAGGAGACTAATTTTAAAATATTAAAGTCCCTATGCTTTGAATTGTCTGTATAGGGGAATCTCACCCGCTCCAATTATTTCTGCTAGTTATAGCCATTATAAAAACCAATGCGAGCCGGGCGTGGTGGCGCACGCTTGTAATCCCAGCATTCGGGAGGCTGAGACCGGAGGATCCGGGTTCGCGGCCAGCCTCAGCTACCTAGTGAGGCACTCCGCAACTTAGTGAGACTCGGTTTCAAAATAAAGAATAAAAAATAGGGCTGGGGGTACAGCTCGGAGGTAGAATGCCACTGAGTTCAATCCCCAGTACCGAAAAAAAAAAAAAAAACAATGCGACCGGGTGTGATGGTGGACCCTTGTAATACCAATACTTGGGAGGCTGAGACAGGAAGATCACAGGTTTAAGGACAGCCTCAGCAAGTAGTGAGACTCTCATCAACCTAATGAGACCTTGTTTCAAAATAAAAAGAATAAAATAGGGCTGGGGGTGTAGCTCAGAGGTAGAATGTCCCTGAGTTCAATCCCCAGTACCACACACACACACACACACACACACACACACACACACACACACACAGAGGAAAGTGGTGGCTGGACTTCCACACACTATCTAGTCTGCCTCCCTTAACTTCCTTCACATGAAAAAAAATTTTAAACCAGGCATGGTGGTGCACCCCTGTAATCGCAGTACTTGGGAGGCTGAGACAAGAGACTTGTAAGTTCAAGGCCAGCCTCAGCAATTTAGTAAGACCCCAGTTCAAAATAAATAAATAAATAAATAAATAAATAAATAAATAAATAAATAAATAAATAAATGAAGGGTTGAGGGTATAGCTCAGAGGTAGAATCCCCAGTACCAAATAAACAAATAAATAAATAATAAAAATAAATAAATAAAATGCTATGTTAGTGCTAGCCATTATCATTACCTAGTAATGAAATAGGTAACATATAATAATGATATAGGTATCATATACCTATCATATCATATATCTATCATATAATAGTAATGATATAGGTATCATTACCTAGTAATGGTAATGGCTAGCACTAACATAGCATTTCCCCAGAGGCCAGTCACTGTTCTAAGCACTTTCCATGTGGAAACTGAGATGACCATAGCTGAGTGACTTGCTCCACTATGAAGAGGGAAGGCGGGGCATGAAGCCAGGTTCTTCAGGCTCCAGGGTTTTGTTTATAATTTTGCTGAACTGGGGGTTGAACCCAGGACCTTGTGCATGCTAAGGACGTATTGTACCACTGAGCTATACCCCCAACCCTTTTCTTATTACCTTTATTTTGAGTCATGGTCTTGCTAAGTTGCCCAGGCTAGCTTTGAACTCCTGAGCCTCCTTCCTCAGTGGTACACACCCAAGTAGCTGGGATTACAGGCATGCACCACCACGCCCGGATGAGTGTATTCTCTTAATCATTATGCCTCTGTTTGCTTATGATAAAAAGCCAAGGAATTAAAAACATACACAGAATAAAAAGGTTAAGTTCCTTCATTCTTCTACCCTCATTCCCAGAAGCAGCCACTCAAGGATTCCAAGTAAAACTTTTCAGACCACTTTTAATGTCTCCAGAGAAATGTCTAAATATTTCTGGTTTTTGTTTTTAACATAAATGATATCATACAAGTCTTATTCTGTAATCTACTTTCTGTTTTAACAAATGTGTTTCGGGAAATCTACATGAATATATATATATATTTATATACATATATATGTATATATACATACATATATATGTATATACCTATATATACTCTTTTTCACAATCTATAAATATCCCATTGTATAAACATACCATCATTTATTTATGATTTGCCTATTGTTGGGCATTTAGGCAGCTTCTAGTTTGTTTTTGTTTTTTTAAAGAAAACATAGAGAGTAATGTAAAATTTCTTTTTTTTTTGCGGTACTGGGGATTGAACTCAGGGGCGTTCTACCTCCGAGCTACACTCCCAGCCCTATTTTTTATTCTTTATTTTGAAACTGGGTCTCGCCAAGTTGCGGAGTGCCTCACGCTGGCCTCGAACCCGGGGTCCTCCGGTCTCAGTCTCCCAAATGCTGGGATTACAAGTGTGCGCCACCACGCCTGGCTAGAGTAATGTAAAATTTCTGTAGGACTTCTGTATCAAAGGGCAGATATACTACAAATTTTATAAGATATGGTTAAATTGCCCACCAAAAGACTTTATCAATGTACATTCCACCAATAACACAAGGGGGCTCATTTTCTCAAAATCTCATCAACACTGACTGATTATTAATCATCTTTTTACTTTTTGCCAAACCTATGGTCAAAACAGCTTCTTACAATTTACTTTGCATTTCTTTTTTTTTTTTTTTTTTTTTTTTTTTTTTTTTTTTTTTTTTTTTTTTTTTTTTTTTTTTTTTTTTTTTTT
>PVLC010023242.1:0-25864 GCA_004027655.1 Graphiurus murinus
TAGCATCCACATATTAGGGAGAACATATGCTTCTTAACTCTATGTGACTGACTAATCTCACTTAACATAATGTTTTCCAGTTGCATCCATTTCCCTGCAAAGAACATAATTTTATTCTTCTTTATGGCTGAGTAAAATTCCATTGTGTACATATCCCATAGTTTTGTAATCCATTCATCTGTGGTTGGACATCTTGGCTTATTTTTTTCTTACATAGGACATACTGGAACTTTGTTTCTCACTGTCTGTTGGGATCCATTTTGACCAGTAATTTACCCAAAACTAAGAGAAAATGTTTCTTCTATTTGGTGCTTCAGTTAATGAACAAAATATCCGTTGGCAAATAAATGAATCTGTACTTTGAACTGAAAGAAATGTCCATTTGTGCATATAGTTACTTATACTTGAGTTCAGCCTAAGGAAATCGGGCCATAGCATCATCTCTTCTGCTTTGGAGCAGAGACTCTTCATTTTTTTGACCATTTTCTTTTATTTTTCAATAATTCTTCTTGGGCCATCCAAAATTGAGACTGGAAAATCCTCTCTTCTGAAGAACAAACAAAAATAGAATGTTTCTGTTTTTTTTCCATATAGTGACCTAGACTTTTTCATTTATTTTTTTATATAACCATGAGTGCATTGTAATCATGCATCTTTGTTAGGTACAAGCTGATAAAGGCATATATGCACAAATTTCTCATTTAACCCCTTCCCCAATTCCCACCCCACTCCCTCACCCTCCCTCCTTCTCAAGTTCAGTTTAGTGATTGACCTTGATATATTTCTGAAAGTACATCATGTGCATTAGGATGTCCCCGTCTCTCCCCCATCTATCCCCTTCGGTTAAGCCAACTTCTTTATCTAGGGTTTCTCTTTTTTCATCTGGAGACCCTCTTATGCCCCATCTTCTCCCTAGCATCCACATATTAGGGTGAACATATGCTTTTTTACTCTTTGTGACTGACTAATCTCACTTAACACAATGTTTTCCAGTTGCATCCATTTCCCTGCAAATAACATTTTGTTTTTCTTTATGGCTGAGTAAAATCCCATTGTGTACATATTCCATCATTTTGTAATCCATTCATCTGTCGATGGACATCTTGGCTGTTTCCATAGTTTGGCTATTGTGAATTGTGCAGCTATAAACATAGATACATACACATGCGTAGGTCTGATAGTTTGCTTTCCATTTTTTTAGGTAGATACCCAGAAGTGGTATTGCTGGATCATATGATAAGTTCATTCCCATTCATCTGAGGATCCTCCATACTGTTTTCCAAAGTGGTTGCACTAATTTGCAATCCCACCAACAATGTATTAGGGTTCCCACTTCTCCACACTCTTGCCAGCTTTTGTTGCTGTTTGTGTTTTTTATGATTGCCATCTGATTGTGGTTAGGTGAAATCTCAAGGTAGTTTTGATTTGCATCTCTCTGATTGCTAATGATGTGGAACATTTCCTCATACATTTATTGGCCATTTGTATTTCTTCTTTTGTGAAGTGTCTATTTAGATCCTTTGCCCATTTTTTGATTGGGTTGTTTGTTTTCTTAGTTGTGATTTTCTTGAGTTCTCTGTATATCCTAGATATTAGTCCTCTATCAGAAGAGTAGCTGGGGGAGGCTGAGACTGGAGGATCTGGGTTTGCGCAGCCTCAGCTACCTAGGGAGGCATTCTGCAACTTAGTGAGACCCTGTTTCAAAATAAAGAATAAAAATAGGGCTGGGGATGTAGCTTGGAGGTAGAATGCCCCTGAGTTCAATCCCCAGCACCACAAAAAAAAAAAAAAAAAAAAAAAAGAAGAGTAGCTGGCAAAAAATTTTCTCCCACTCTGTGGGCATTCTGTTGAGGTTCTTGATAGTTTCCTTTGCTGCACAGAAGCTCTTCAGTTTAATGCAATCCCACGTATTGATCTTTTCCTTTACGTTTGGGAACATGGGAGAAATAGCTCTTTGCCACCATCCCACTTTACTTACTTTTCTGCTACATAACAATTACTTCCTCCTCTTAGTAGATTAGTGGTTGGTAGTTGTCCAAGGACACATTATAGCAGTACAAAATGAATCTCATACTCTTCTAAATATAAAAGAAGAGATCTTGGTAAGTGGCTTTAAATATTGAAATGGCATAAAAAAAGTCCCTTTTGTTTTTATCAAGGTATAGACAATTGATAGATTCACATAATTCATTAAAAATATTGTTTAAACATCATTTTAGTTGGTCATGGTGGCACACACTTGCAATCCCAGTACTTGGGAGGCTGAGACAGGAGGATCACCAGTTTGCAGCCAGCCTCACAACTTAACATGACTCTTTCTGCAACTTACTGAGATCTTGTTTCAAAATAAAAATAAGGCTGGGGGTGTAGCTCAGAGGTAGAATGCCCCTGATATCAATCCACAGAATAACACATACACACAAAATTCTGTTTTATGCCAAAACAAATTCTAAGCATTGGGGAAGGAAAAATTACCCATAGTCTATTATCTCACCATCTTTTTTTTTAAATGATCTTTATTTTTGATTGACATTTTTTTTATTAATTGGTGCATTGTAATCATACATCTTTGTTAGGTACATGCTAATAAAGGCATATATGCACACATTTCTCATTTAACCCCTTCCCCAAATTCTCACCCCACTCCCTCGCCCACCCTCCTTCTCAAGTTCAGTTTCTTTTAGAAAAGAAAAATGTGAATATGTTTAGCAGATAGGTTCAAATCAGAGATAGACAGTTCATTCCAGAGAGGGATCTCTGCAGGCCCTTCAGAAGGTCTGCAAACATCTTTCTAAAGAATGGAGCCAAATCATGGAGAACAAGAGGGGCCTTCTGCAGTAGCAGAAGAGTGAAAGGGCCAATTAAGGACCATGCAAACTGGCCAGATGAGTAAGGCACAAATAGAAGAAAGGTGAAAGATGAGGCTGGAGAGGGAGGTTGGCATCTTTTCACAGAGGATCTTTATCATTAAGTTAATTAAACCGAAGTTTCTTCACTACATATTGAAAAGCTATCAATGGTTTTTGAGCTCATAAGTGAGGGAAAAAAAAGTCCTGGGTAAATGTACGGGCAGGAAGCTTAGAGAAACGGGTGTAGGGAGGTTGTTGCAGGCCAGGCAAGGGGTGATGGAGTCTGAATCAATATGTGTCAGTGTGAACGGCCGGCCCTGTAATAATAATGCGAGCCTTCGAAGCCCATTTCCTGTGATTAGATTACACTCGGAATATTCAGAATTTAAATGACCTATCAAATTTTATGTGATCATCCTTATGTAATGTTATCCATATTAACCTATATCTACTGGGTCAGTTACTTATTTTTTATTAACTCTAGGCACTGGAGTCTGATAAATTCAATACTTTTTTTTTTTTTAAAGGGAAAACTTCCATGGCCATCTATGACTGCAACCAATAGGAAATAATCTATGTTCTTGTCAGAAATCCAATGTCAACAGACATCTGCTCCCAGAACTACATGTCATTAAGGCAGTAACAGTGTATGAGACTCGCAAACAGCTAAGAGAGAAAACAGACTTTGATAGAAAGGCAAACTTAAAACACGGAAAGGACACGCTTATTATTGATGTCATTTGTTTAAATTTCCTACTCTAAAAAAGCACTTTAATTACCATATGCTTATCATGTTGGTTGAATTCATTTATAGAAAGAATACAATCATTAATTATCATAATTAAGACACCTGAATTCAAAATGAATGGCATTCATTCTAACCCCAGTTGTAGCTATGTTTTATCTCTGACAGTTGGGTTTCCAATCAAATGTTATCTGATTTTTCCCCTTAATCATTAAGAAATGCTTTACTAATTAGCACATGAAATTCATGCCACATCAGACTGAATTGAATCAAGGCCTATTATCTTGAGCAGTGAGACACTTTGAAATTCTCAGTAATAGGGCATGAATATGTTATACGGTTCATACACATTTCATGAACCTCCACATTAGCACTATTTTTTTTTTCAAGACAGTACCATTAGTTATGCCATTTTCAGGACCTTTAATTCGATCATGCTGTTTAACAGCCTGTTAGATTGTGGTGTATAAAGTTGTATATTAATTTATCTTTGGTTATACTTTGGCAGAATTGCATTGTATTTTGGTTGTAAATATCCTACGTGAGATGAAAAATAGCAGGACTACCTAAAGGGGACCAAGCACTGTTGAGACAGACTTTGGCTTGATCACTCTATGAACAACAGGATTTCTGCCAGATGTTTTTAATTGGCTTTCACAACTTGCCCTTTGCCCGTCTTCACCTTGCTCTCTGTCCAAAGGCCTAGTCTACCTGACCACATCAGTGAGCCTCTTCTGTGGCTGGCTTTGGGCTTAACTAAGGGGAAGCTCTGGCCAGAGGTATGAGGGACCTGGCTCCTTACCTGTGATGTTGCCTGGGAAATGATTGTGTCCTCTGTTTAGGTCAAAATCACCTTGTCTTCAGGATTCTCTATTTCCAGTCCTAGTAAAACATACTTTGTATTATCCCTTCTTGAGCTTCTGCTACTACTTGTTGTAGGTTATTGTGTCGTCTCTTATGGTTCCTGTGTATATCACTGCACCTTTGTAAGTAATTCTTCCACAGCTGATCTGAGATGAGTACACTTGTTTCCTCTGGGAACTCTGACTCTCCCTGTATGGAACACTGTGCTGTTTTGCAGGCTCAAGGCAGATAAAAGAGTGGCCTTTTGTCTAACTTAAACTCACAGATATAGTGTACAGAATTATGGCCACTGGGATGTTAAGGATAAAGGCAAAAATTAGCAACATGGTGCGCAATAATAAGAGACTCTCCAAGAAAATCTGATTTCTTGTGAATGATCACCACACACAGAACCTGTATTTCTACCTGGTAACTTTCAGGGAGGATAAGTAGGTCTGTAACCTTAGATCATTGGAAGATGAGCTTTCTCATCTGCACATTCCTCATCGGTCCCTAGGGCCTCTTTGGCTTTATAGCTAGCTTCAGGCTTCAGCATCCTTGAATACTCTGCCTTATTTGTGGGCATCTGAGTTTGTACCTTCTACACTAAAAGGTCTTATAGTGAATGGATGGCATACCTGTGTAGTTCAAATATATTAGAGTCCCCTTCTCCACAGGGTATATATTCCAAGACCACCATTGGAAGCCTAATAATACCAAACCCTACACACACACACACACACACACACACACACATGTGTACCCAAATTTTCTGTACATATTTACTTATGATAAAGTTTAATTTGTAAGGCACAATAAAGATTAATAATGATAACTACTAATAAAACAGAATAATTAAAAAGTTGTGAGACTTGAGCTCTCTCTCTTTCAAAATATCTTATTGTACTCTACCATGTTTCTTCTTCTTGCTGAGATGTGGGATGATATAATGCTCATGTGGTAAGATGAAGTGGGATGAATAATGTAGGCATTGAGATGCAGCATTAGATTATTATTGACCTAATGGTTACCATTGAACTGCTTTCTTTTTATTGGTACGAATTAACTATCCAGAACAAGGGATTTCATTGTGACATGTTTGTTCATGCACATAACATATTTTGATCATCTCTATTCCCTTATTACTTGCATCGTGTTAGTTTTCTCATCACCGTGACCAAAATATCTGACAAGAACACCTTAGAGGAGGAAAGATTTATTTATCTCATGGTTTCAGTGGTTCAGTCCATGGTTGTCCAGCTCCAATGCAGAAACATCATGGCCACAAGGCTTTTCTGAGGAATGCCACTCAGTTCATGAGGGGTCAGGGACAGACCTAGTTCTTGAGGCCACACTCCTAGTGACCCAACTCATCCAACCATGCCTCACCTCTGCACCTTGCTGTATTGGATACCAGGGCTCAACACATGCACTTTTGGAAGGCACTACAGGTCCAAACTGTAAAATCCACCTTCTTCCCCTCCCCTTTTCCCCAAACCCCCTTCTTCTTCACTAATAGTCTACTTTCTACATTCATATCATTTCTTTTTTTTTTATTCCACAAATGAGAGAAAACATGCAATCCTTATTTTTCTAAGTCTTAACTTATTTTGCTTAACATAAGGATGTCTAGTTCCATCTATTTTCCTACAGTGATATGATTTTGTTCTTCTTGATGGATGAGTAATATTTAATTGTGTATAGGTACCACATTTTCTTTATTCATCTACTGACAGGACCTCGGTTGATTTATAAAGTTGGCTATTGTGAATTGTGCTGTGATAAACATGGGTATTGCAGCTATCTCTGTAGTATGCAGACTTAAATTCTTTTGGATGCATACTAAGAAGTTGTATAACTGACTCGTATGATAGTTATATTTTTTCTTTTTTCTTTCTTTTTTTTTGAGGAACCTCCATGCAGATTCTGTAGTGGCTGTACTAATTTACTTTCCCATCAACACAAAGCAAGGGAAGCCATTCTGAGTAGCTTGATAAAATGTAGGAAGCTGTTCTGTCCTATCCAAGATATGAATCATCTCTTTGTCCAGCAAATCTAGGCTGCTTATGCTAACCACTATGTGGTTACTTAATATTTATCTCTGTTTTCAGATTGACTATCATGGTATCTTTTTTCAAGTAACCCTCGGAACAACAGCATGCAATTTAAAACTTAGGAATTGTTCATTTCTGACATTTTCCATGTAGTAGTTTTGTACTGTGGTTACTGTTTTGCACAGTTACTGAAACTGGGAAAAGCAACACCATAGCTAGATAGTGAGGAACTACTGTATTCCTCAAAAATATGATTTTTAAATCTATGCTTCTAGCCATGCGTGGTGGTGCCACATTTGTAATCCCAGTACTTGGGAGGCTGAGACAGGAGGATCACAGGTTCATGGTCAGCCTCAGCTACTTAGTGAGGCCATCTGCAACTTAGTGAGACCCTGTTTCAAAATAAAGAATAAAAATAGGACTGGGGATATAGCTAGGAGGTAGAATGCCCCTGGGTTCCATCCTCAGTATAAAAAAAAAAAGAAAGAATAAAAAATAGAGCTGAGGGTGTAGCTCAGAGGTAGAATGCCCCTGGGTTCAATCCCCAGTACCAAAAAAATAAATAAAATAAAATAAAGAAAGAATAAAAAGTAGTACTGAGGGTGTAGCTTGGAAGTAAAATGCCCCTGGGTTCAATCCCCAATACCAAAAAAAAAATATATATATATATGTATATATATACATAAATATATATATGTGTATATATATACATATATATATGTATATATATACATAAATATATATATATGCTTCCTTGTAGGAGTAAATAATGGTTGGTTGATAAACTTGCTCTATTTGGCTTGTTCATTTCTTTGATTTTTACAAGAAACTTTTAATTGAGCTTTTCCTTCTATTATATAGAAAAGAAAAGGAAAAAACTTGAGTTTGTCCAAGTCTTGCCAATCCAAAGTAGAAGTACTAAAATTGAAATGTATATAAATAAGAAAAGAAAAGAAATGTCAGAAAAAAAGTTTCTTTAAAAATTTTTATGCCAAAAATACATAAAGAATTAAAATCTACCCATATTGAAAACTTAAGATACCCAATGCCAATATTAAAAAAGTTTTATATGTAGTATGTTGCATTACATGTTATTTATAGCATATAATATACTAATTAGCTAAATTTTATCAAATACAATATAATAATTATATGATACAAAATAAAAATATTTTGCTATATATGAATTTTAACTTATATTAGCAGAATGTATTTCTTTATTATAAATAAATTTAAACCAATTTTAGGCAACTATACAGTTTCTGCTTATACAGTTTCTTTTTACTTAATAACAATTGTTTATATCATTGCCTTTCTAAAAATACATCTTATAGATGCCCTCTGATTACCTTAACCAATTCAATTTTGTGTGTGTGTGAATTGTGTGTGTGTGTGTGTGTGTGTGTGTGTGTGTGAGTGCAGTATTGTGGAACTCTACCTAGGAGCCTTCTACTTCTCAGCTACACTCCTAGCCCTATTTTCTTTCTTTCTTTTTTTTTTTAAACAGAGGCTGGCTTCAAACCTGAGATCTTCTTGTCTCAGCCCAAATACTGGGATTACAAGTGTGGGCTACCACACCTGGCTCAAGCAATTTAATTTTTAACAGATTATATCAAATATTTTGCTACTCTAAATCTTTGCATTGATTGTTTTTATACATACATCTTTTGTATATATTTTTATTTCTTTGGAATGTTCATGATAAAATGCCAGGAGAAAATTAATAGCTGAGCCTTTTGAAGAAATATTTTGAACAAAATTTCTTTGTTCAAATAAATAGATTAATTTAAAGTTTAATTTTGACAAGTATGAGGCACTGAACAGATTGCACTGTTTTAACATGTATTGACAATCTCTTCCACTCAAATAACTATAAACATGGAATCAAAATTCTAAAGATCAGTAAATATTCATTTAGCATCCACTATATACAATGGAATGATCTAAGCTCTGATAAGACATAATGATGAATTAGCCCAACTTCCTTCACATTACAGACCTTTACCATAGGTTTTTACATATTTTTTATATTGTCATTGAGTTAATAAATTTCTGTAGTCTATCATGTGAGATATCATAAACATATACAATAACATAGCAACACACATGGATATTTTTATGTAATGAATTAGAACTTGCTTTGCTCAATTTTTTCCACTTTTATATTCTTTCAGTAGCTAAAGATAGTCTGTATATTATAAAATCAAGCCTGGAATTACTAGTAAGCAAAGATTTCATTTTTGTGGTTATGTGAAATCTTTGACTTAATATTTTTCTGCGTGTGTGTGTGTGTGTAGGCAGCAAAAAATCTTATGGGCATGGGAAGATGATACTCCACAGTGTTGGACTCTATACAATTCAAACTCTTGAGTTCATAGTTCATAAGTATTTTAAATCTAGGAAATTGTTTACTTTTTACCCTATCTTTTCTTCATACAAGTCAGAAAACACAATCAGCAAGATACAGTAACTTATCTAATGTCATGCAGCTAATTAGTGCCAGGACTGTTCCTTACAATTTATTAATCCAGAGGCTGTGATCTAGATGGAGTCTGAAAACATACTGGGTCTTTGTAGTTGACTTTGTTTTCTTTCTTTCATAGGAGGCAATGATATTTGCAGTCACACTGTGTGGGGTCTTTCACATTGTCCCCGTAGACTGAATGAAAGGCTGTGGATTGCATGCAATGTTATTTCAAGATCATAAGATATTTTAAAAGCAGATGGCACTATACATGAAAGATCACAGGAGATGCAGTTCACAGCAGTAATTAAAAAGATCCTGTGCAATAGAAAGGCTTTTAAATTAAGCAGTAAACTTTACATAATTAGGCATTCTTTTTTGTGTTCATGTTTGGCACAGGTTTTAGATAGAATGCTTTTTATTATTATTTTTTCCTCTCCTGACAGTATCTTTTTCCCTATTTAATGCAGAAAAGGCATTTGAACATTGTTCCTAGTCAGAAAGCAGAATGGAAGAGTGTAATAAGTACCAGCAAAGTCACTGAAACACAGAACAGTTTAGGAATTTTCCTCAGGCCCTAGAGTGAGCCCGTTCCATCATCTGAAAAAATACCCATAATATCTACTACAAGGATTGGATTGCTTTGAAGAGGAAATACCATAATGTAGAAATTCCTTGAAACATTAACCAGGGCCATACAGAGGCATTAGAATAGACTTTCACCAATTTGCAGTTCTGAAAATGTGCCTCATATTCTAAACGAAAATATAAAAGTGGGAGAAAAAAGGATTCGGTCCAGATTCCATGGGTTTATAGATATCAAGAAATGGTCTAGACTTTTGAAGTCATTTAGCCCAAGATTCTCAGTCTTTTGATTTCATGGTTACAGAGTAACTGCTGTGGGCCAATTGTTGAGTTAGGTCCTGGTGATTGCTAAGAAATCCTCAGTTACCCAAGCCACTTATTTCTGGATTTAACTCTACATATATGGATTTAACGGGGTGTGTTATATGAATTCAAATCACCTTCCATAGATTAAAACAGTCAACTGTTTAATATGGAAGAAGATGGGATTATTGTGGTAGAGTACATGACATTACAAGTCCTGCAGAGGCAAACTTTGTTCAATTAAAAAGTTTACCCAGCCAGGAGTGGTGGCGCTCACCTGTAATCCTTGGGAGGCTGAGATAGGAAGATCTCAGGTTCCAGATGAGCCGGGGAAACTTAGCAACACTCTCAGCAACCTAGTCAGACCTTATTTCAAGACAAAAAAATATAAAGGGCTGGGGATGTAGCTCAGAGGTAGCATGCTCCTGGGTTCAATTCCCAGTGAAACACACACACACACACACACACACACACACACACACACACACACACACACAGAGTTTATCCCTGACATGTCGACATGTCCTAATATCATCTAGAAGATTTGGGTTTTTAACTCTCTTGCATGAGACCCTGTACTAATCTTCAGCTTCTTGCTTTCACACTGGCATAGACTGTGATTTTGCCCATCCTATACTATTTGGATCCCACCTCTTTATCCACTCCTTTACTTTACTGAATGGCAAGTCTTTAATTACAGGTTATTTAGGGATTTGTGTAACATCAAATATGAGGCTGAAATTCAGTATAGCCTTTGAATTTATTTCAATCTGCAATGAAGTGAAATGGCAGTTTCATTTTTTCCCGTTAGTTAACCAAATCCAGATTTGGGGGGAGGGTTTCTGGGGCACAGGTGACATTTTATTCATTCAAAATTTTGTACCAACACACAGTGGATCTAGGTGGATTGCACAAATTTCCTTCCGTTTGAGAACTTTTCCTTCTCATCCCATGCAGCTGTGCTAAGGTGGTCCAGCAGTGCCATATCCAGTGCCTGGGCCATTTGGGGTCCTTCCTGCTCATGTGATCTTCAGACAATAGGAAAGAAAGTACATTTGCTGGGGTCACAGGTTGTGAGCCTGGACTTCTAATGATCATCTTCCCTGACTGCCTCAAAGAAGTACTTGAAGCTGAAATAGGATCACAGGTTTAAGACCAGCCTCAGCAATTTAGCAAGGCCCTCAGCAACTTAGTGAGACCCTGTTTCAAAATAAAATTGGGCTGGGAATAGAATGGGTTCAATCTCCAATACTCACCCCCAAAAGCAATTTGTACAACCAAACTCACACCTGGAGACAAGCAGAGATGACAACAGGATGATCCAGAAACTCAGTAGATTCACCAAGCTCCCTATCACATCCCACCTTAATGTTGGATCTCTATTTTATATTTTCTTAAGCTAATTTAAGAATTTACTAAAGTTAGACAAGGTGGCACATGCCTATAATCCCAGTACTTGGGAGGCTGAGATAGGAAGACCACAAGTTCTAAGGCCAGCCTGAGCAACCAGAAAGACCCTATCTCAAAAAGAGTTGGTGATGCAGCTCCGTGGTAGAACATTCCTGGGTTTAATCCCCAGTAAAACACACACACACACACACACACACACACACACACACACACAGACACACCCCACATGTTTACTAAAGGAAAAGTCTTGAAAAATGAGTTAATAAATACAACCTAAGTTCCTAGTAGATTTTTCACATAAGATTTCTTGTTAGAAGCTAGGCATGGTGGCACATGCATATGATCTCAGTACTTGAGAGGCTGAGACAGGAGGATAACAGTTTTAAGGCCAGCCTCAGCAATTTAGTGAGACCCTCAGTAACTTAGTGAGACCCTGTTTCAAAATAAAATATTAAGTAGAACTGGGGTTTATAAAGTAGCTCAGTGATAGAATGCTCCTAGGTTAAATATATATATATAATGTCTTATTTCATATAAGAGTTTCTCTGAGGTCTAACAGATAAGCAAATTACATGGTATCTTCTCTGAATTGTAACCTAAGTGTGCTAAGTGTGAAATTGAGCTTCTGTGTTATGAGTAAGGTATCGCTGAGAAGTATCTACATACCCTGCCCAGGACCGTTGGGTGTTCAGGAGGTATTTTTCAATAAAGGCCATGCTTTGCCAGTCAGGCAGGAGTCATGCAGGTTTGGGGGTGGGTAGGACTTTTCATGTGAAACTAGAATGGAAAACCTGAGTCAAAAAGCAAGGCACAAGCTGGGTGTGGTGGCACACACTTGTAATCCCAGTACTTGGGAGACTGAGACCGGAGGATCTGGGTTCACAGCTAGCCTCAGCTACTTAGTGAGGCCCTCCGCAACTTAGTGAGACTGTTCCAAAAAAAAAAAAAAAAAAAAAGAATAAAAGGTCTGCCTTTAAAAGAACACTGGCCTCATGACTGCAGGTGCCCACACAAATGGCTGCTTCACTTTTGGCTGGAGAATTAGCACTGGACATTCAGACACTGGGTAGAAAATGATAGATTTGAATTCTGTGCAAGAAATCGTGATTTCTTCAAAATGCAGGTGGTAAGTAATGACACAATAATATAAGGCCTTAAATTTATTCCTATTTAAACAGAAGCCATAATCTTCTGAGCACACAGTCTTTTTTAGAAGCGATGTCACTTTTAAGATAAATCTTTCTGGGAAGAGAGAGGCAGATGTATTTTAATGTATAGGGATAACACGTCCACCAGAGAATATGATCCAGCATAGTTCACACATGGGCAGCTTGTCGACAAGCAACGCAGGACACCCAGAAACCCAGGTAAATCAGATCAAATCGTGCCACTGGATCTGACAGTGCTTTCAGGTCTATAATCGGGGTTATTAATGATATCATGCAATGCATATCCCAAACACAGGCAATTGGCGCAGACATTCTGAAGTCACTGAAAATGGAAAAGGCAAACAGGTGATCACCATGAAAAACATTGCCATTCAGGAGCAAGCAGGGAACCAGTGATGAGATATTGATCACCAGGGACATAGAAATTCAGAAAATAAAGTAACATTTAATGAATAAATGTTTGGATCAGATTTTGCGGCTGATTCTTTGCTCACCACCAAGGATTAGCAGAATGCCAGTAAAGAAAGAACATTTTCTTTAGGAAACAAATGTCTACTTTCTATTATATTTTGTTTATGCAATGAAGTATATTTAACATCACAGAATAAACATATAAAAGCACATATATGTAAATGCACGTATATATGTTGTTTGCACATATATATGCATATGTGAATGCATATTTTAACACATTTACCTGCCTTCTAAGAAAAAAAAAGACTATAATCTTTTATTTGGACTTGACGTCAATAGATATTTGCGAAATAAGTTAATGAGCACTTACTATTTCATAGGCTGGGATTACAGTGGAAAATTAAATGTACACAATCACAGACTGGAATCAACACTACTACCAATTCTAATTCCCAAATTCAGGTCATCTGCACATTTTATTTTTAGGTAAAGTGGATTTGCCCCTGTGCTAAATGACTCTAGTAGGCTGGATATTGTTATTTTCATGGTTCTCTTAGTTGCCAGTATCCCTGGTTAGTAGAACAATGTTGCCCCAATGAACGTTTGAGATACAACATAAGCATCTGCAGATGCATCAAAGTCCATCTGCAAAGACTTTAAACCATTCAACAACTGTTTCATTGTTTGAATATTTATTTCTTTACTTTTTGTGACTGCAGTTATGAAGTTGTTAGGCATTCAGTCTCTCGGCATGCAAGAAATTATAATAAATAAAATATGGCAAGAACAGTTGAAAGAAGAAATTTGATGTTTGATAAGGAAAGTGAGAAAAGAGATACTTTGACTTGGGGTGTTGTCACAGGGGATACAGCCCTTTTGTGAAAGAAGTACAAATTTAGACTTGAAAATTTTTAGAAGAAAACCAGAGAACAAGATAATTGACCTGAGGAGCAAACTAAGATATCAATTTCATTGCTTAAACCTGCTATTTCTTAAAAGGATCCATATTCATTTTAATGTCATCTCTAGAAAATGTATTGTCTTTTCTCCTAGAAGAATACTTACTATAGAGTCTCATTGAAATATAGGACTAGCTGATTTATAAAAAGAATCCTTTAAAATTATTTTGCAGTAACATTGAATTTTCAATGTTTCTTCAGTAATTTATTCATTAAAATACAGAACATATATAGGTAGGTAGATAAGTACACCTACACACACATCGCACATATACCAGTGCACTCTTGGACAAGAATATTCATTCTTCTGCTAACTTGATGTCTCATATGATTGAATTGAGAATAAAACATGAAAGAAGCATAGTTTCCAATTATAAACCCTCTTGATGGGCCTTGAAACTATGAAAAGCTTAGGACCCTATTTGGCACATTATAAGTTCAAGAACTAACAAAAACTATATTTTAAGTCACAGCTTAACATATGTATAAAACATTTTTAGAGGACTAGAATGCAGTAGGTATTAAATTTCTTGACTTTACTTGACCCTGATGATCTTGGAATGGCTTAATGTTGTTAGATTTCAGATGGAGGATTCTCCCAGCCTCCTCTTGTTTACCACAGTCTATTCTCTGTACTTTCTCTTTTAGTCATTGGTTTGATTCATGAAGGATAAGTGAAGCTATTTAAATATGCATAGGAGGCTTTGCATTCAATCTAATGTCCTCTGTGCACATCTGCAATTTTCTGAATATTTTAAGTGACTAATATGTCAAAACAGATGGCAAAATTTTTTCCTCCGTCACCCACCTTCAGGTAGTCCTTGACCCCAATGTGAGTTTGGTTCGTTTGGATATACAGAATGAGTTCCCACAGCAATTTGAAATAAAGGAGTATGAGTAGAATTTGTAGCTAATTTTTGTATTCCAAATGCCACTAATTAATCCCTAAGATTGATGAGCTTAGGTTTTCCTCTATCAGACAATTTTAATAAAACCTAACAAGTACAAGTACATGAAACAAATTGGGCATGATATGTTGAACCCAAGTTTCTTAATCCCTTCAGTGGTAGAATGATATCCAGCATATTTGTGGAGTTTGTTGATTCTTAAGGAATTTTGCCATTTATTGTAAATCTAACACATACAAGGATAAATCATATATTTAAATATCAGAGATATTTTAAAGAATTGACATATCTTGGAGAGACATCTGCAATTCTATGTTCATTGCAGCAATATTCATAGTAGTCAAGATATAAAAACAACTCAAAAGTCCTTCAGTAGATGAATGGATAAAGAAAATGTTACACACACACACAGATTACACTACTCAGCTTTTGAAAAAGAAGGAAATTCCGCCACTAATGACAATAAGAATGAAGCAGGAAACATTATGCTAAGTGAAATAAGCCAGTCACAGAAAAGGATTAATACTGGATACTTTCATGTACATGGTATATTTAGAAAGGTCACACTCATAGAAACAGAGAGTAGAATGATGGTTTCCAGGGTCTTAGGGCAGGGGGAAAGGAGAAATTATTTTTGATGGGTATCAAGTTTTTATGTCCATCTAAAGAACTGTTGTACAATATAGCATATAATATCAATAATTAACAATAATTGTACTTTTAAAATATGTTAAGAAGATAGGTTTTATGTCAGAGGCAAATTTAGAGATGACAGGCATGTTTAGTATTGTGGATGTGGTAGTTGTACATGTGTACATGCCTATGCCTAAATTCATCCAGTTATATACATAAAATGTGTGCCAACTTTTGTATATCAGTAATATGCAAATAATCAAAAAGAATTGAAATCTCAGTGCTTCGCTTCCTAGAATTCTGCTCATATGAACATCATGTTGCTCTGGTAGACGTCAATAGTGATGCTTTTGGTGGAAGTAGATGATAGAAATTCTTATTCCAGAATCATAAATAAATATGCTGAAGACGCACCCTATGGGAGATAGGAGGTGTGCTCCAGTGTTCTGTGCAGAATAGAACTTCTGGAGCAAAACCCTTATTGACATATGCTGTGTGTGATTGTGTGTGTGGGAATACAGAGGTCAGAAAAAAGTGCCCTCAGTCTGTGACATAATAGAAGGTAGCTTTATTTTTTGAAGTAGAAAAGGTTATACCTTATCTAGAAATTTATTTCCAGTTATCTTGAGTATGCTAATTTTGGATTTCTTCATTTTGGAGGCCATTGGTTCACATTATGAGCTCATTTTTCAATCATCCATGAATATTTGTTCAATTAATCGATCTTTTAGAATGAGGAGACCAGAGAAAATCAGCTGGTAGCAGTATTCCAGTCTATAGATAAAATGAATCTTGTAACAGATGGAGCTGTTCAAAAACAAGTGGTGAACTCTTTGCCTAGCCAAACTAATCTGGTATACACACCATCATCAGAATCCTTTCCTACAGGCTAAAACAGTTAGCTTTGTGGATATGGTGGGAGATTTGTAAAGGATATTTTTTACATTAAAAAAATGTTACTTGAAATATTCAGGTGTAACGTGGGACTAAAGCAGAGGTTTTTGTGTTAACATGCTTGAATTAGAATTCAGGCCCTATGATTTATGAGATGTAGGACTGTGCAGTTTTACATAAAATGATGATAATAAGAATATTTGTTTAGGATTATCGGTGGATTAAACCAAATGGGTACCATGTTCAAAACTCAGTATTCACTCAACCAATGTCACCATAACTGTTATTATTAACTACTTTCCTTTTATTTAAGGGATTTTATACTAGTCATACTTTTTAGTGTTGGTCCTGTGAACCTTGAATCTAAATTAAAAGTTTCCTTATACAGGCTACTCTTTATGGGAAGGGGGTGTATTTATGAACTGTTGATATTTCTTAGGGCTAAAGTACTTACGGGGACCTTCTGCCTTATCAGAAATGACTGTTTTATTTTGTAGAATAAAAGAAACATCAGAATCAGATTCTCTTAAGACTAATTGCATTTGTTAGAGAATTATTAAACAGACACACATACACAGAAGTATAATTTATGACACTTAATACCCTAGTCAAAAGTAAAAGTTGAATTAAATGCAGGAAAAAATGTCATTTATTTTTTAAGAAGAGCATAAGGTGGTAAAAATAGTCTTTCAATTAATGTTCATGCCCTCCGAGTCATACTTTGGAATTAATGTAAATTAGTCCCCAGAAATCTATTTCAATAAGTCATTTGAGGAGAGAGAGAAAAAATGATATAATCATATCCCCTGAGAAATAAATAACTTTTCTTCAAGATGAACTTGAGCTACTGGACCAGAAGTGACTGGATCAAGAAATTCAGGTTAAAACAGGAGAAGTAAAAAAGAGAACACTATTCTTAAGCAGGATGGTCTATTTCTGATGAGATTTGCATAAATCCCAAAGTCCAGCCGAGAAAAGTGGACAGGAAAAAAGAATAAGTAAGATAAAAAAAATTGCTTAATAGAATTCAGAAGTCTTAGGGGATTAACAAGGAAATAATAAAAGACTGCAAAGCCATTTCTGTGTCTTGAAGAGATCATTCAAAGCTATTCTGAATCAAAGAAAACAAAAGTCACTTCTAAAGTCCATCCTTTAGGACAAAAAAGAAATTAAATCAGAGCCAATTTGTATCGAACTTTGTTCCTAAGAAGAAATTGGCTTAAAATAATATGCAAATTCACTTTGGTAGGAAAGTACCAGATAATAAAAAGATTTACCTTTTTTTTTTTTTTTGGTCTTTGCCACTTTAATTTTTCTGCAGTGCTGGGGATCAAACCCAGGGTCTAGGCAAGTGCTCTATCATTAAGCTACATCCCCAGCCCTGCTAATTTTTCAAAAATATATTAAGATTCCATTTATTTGGTAACCATCTTTCTCTAAGATTCAAAATCCCTGAACTGATATTTTCAACATTAAGTTACATAGTGATTGAATCCATTAACACACACACACACACACACACACACACACACACACACAGTATTCTCTAAAATTATAAGCTTTTTCTAATTTAAAGGTAGAATAAGAGAATACTGTCCCAGATGCTTTACATTTGTTTTTGTCTCAAACAGAGAAAGCAAAAATATTTTCTTCTAATAATTTGTTTTGCAATTAATGTTTATCTTGATTTTTCTTTTTTTTTTTTTTTGGTCTTTTTTTTTTAGCCATTGGGGCATACTCAAAATCTAAACTGCATTGCTTTAAAGAGATGTGCATAGAAAAACAAGAATCTTCTCATAATTAAAAATTGTTCCTTAAGGCTCAGGCCACACTTCATCGGAGGAAATCTGTTGAGTGGAAGGCTTTGGGTTCTGATGCTGGTTGGGTCTGGAAGTCAGGATCGTATGTGTCTGTTAATAAGGGTGGTCCTTTCCAGGCATGGGAGGGCATGCCTGCAATCCCAGTACTTGAGAGGCTGATGCAAGAGGATCACAGGTTCTAGGCCAGCAACTTAGCAAAGCCCTCAGCAATTTAGCAAGAATCTATTAAAAAAAAAAAAAAAGTGGGGCAGGGCTAGGCCTAGACATATACAACTTGGAGGTAGAATTCCCCCAGGTTCAATCACCAGTAGCTTCCTCCACAAACATGCGTGGTTCATAACTACAATGAATGAGTCAAAGGATAAGGACTAGGAGGTAAATTTCTCTGTTAATAGCCCAAAGCATCAATTTAAAGGGTACGGTTATATGTCCCCCTCTTCCCCGAGATTTCACACAGCCCTAAAAAAAAACTAAAGTTAACAAATGGGGGCTAAAGAATACATTGTAAACTTTTGAGGATTGCAACAATACTTCTTAATCTTGAGTGTATATGAGAATTTGCATAGGAATCCTTTGAAACATGACAATCTTTAAATGTCCACCTTGGAGACATAATCCAAGAGGACAGTGTGGCATGGTGGCTATTGCCTGTGATCACAGTACTTGGGAGGCTGAGACAAGAGGGTTACAGGTTCAAGGCCAGCCTCAGCAATTATTGAGACCCTCTTTCAAAATTTAAAAAACAGAAGCTCAGAGGTAGATGACCCTGGGTATCCCTAGTATAAAAAAAAAAAAAAAAAGAATAATCCAAGAAGTGTAGGTTAAAGCCTGAGAAACTTCACACCTAAGAAGACTTTCAGGTAAATCTAATTATGTGGAATGATGAGGATAACTCTAATGAGGGCACATTCATCATGTTGATGAGTTGAGGCATGATATTTTCTCTTTCTCTTTTTTTATAGCATTTAGTGAGCTTTCCCCTGGCTTCCTCCTCACTATCCTCTTACTCATACAGGCTATTGAGATTGACATTGGTGTTCTCATATATGTATATAACATCTATGGAAGTGATTCCTTCATTTACTTTCCCCCCCCCCACATCTTCCTTTAGACCACCTCCCTGGTTCCACTGAGGTTTTTCCTCCATTATCTGAAGTCCCTCTGGCATCCCAGTTATATGAGAGAAAACATATGCCCCTTCACTTTCTGTGACTGGCTAATCTCACTTAACATAATATTCTCCAGGTCCATCCATTTTCCTGCAAATGACATAATTGTGTTATTTTTTATTACTGAGTAGAATTCCATTGTGTGTATATCCCATAATTTTGTAATACATTTATCTGTTGATGGACACCTAGGTTAGTTCTATGATTTGGCTATTGTGAATTGTGCTGCTATAAACATGGATGTGCATATACTACTATAATATTCTAATTTCAGTCCCTTTGGAAAGATACCAAGGAGTGGTATAGCTGGATCATTTGGTGGATCTATTCCCACCATGAGTGTAGAAGAGTTTCTATTTCTCCACATCCTTGCCAGCATTTATTATTGTTTGACTTCTTGATGATTGCCATTCTGTTTGGGGTTAGATGGAATCTCAGTGTAGTTTTGATTGCTAATGATGTTGAACATTTGTTCATGTATTTATTGGCCATTTATATTTCTTCTTTTGCGAAGAATTTATTTAGTTCAATTGTCCATTTCTTGATTGGGTTATTTTTTTAAGTGTTATACTACAGAGCTACAGTAATCAAAACAGCATGTTATTGGCACAAAAACAGACACATAGACCAATGGAACATAATAGAAGATATGGAAACAAATCCACACACTTATAGCCAATTGATTTTTTTACAAAGGTGCCAAACACATACCTTTTCAACAAATGATGTTGGGAAAACTGGTTATCCATGTGTAGAAAAATGAAATTAAGTCTCTATGTTTCACTCTGCACAAGAGTCAACTTGAGATGGATCAAAGATCTGGAAATTAGACCAGAGACTTTGAAATTACTAGAAGACCAACACTCCAACATAAAGACACAGGTAGAAATTTCTTCAATAAGATCCCCAAAGCTGAGGAAATCAATACAAGAATTAATAAATGGGATGGCATTAAACAAACACTTCTGCTCATCAAAGGAAATCAAGAGTCTAAAGTGAGAGTCTACAAAATGGGAGAAGTTCTTTGCCAGTTACTCCTCTGATAGAGGACTAATATCTAGAATATATAAAGTGCTTTTCCTTTTTGCGTTTTTTTCTTTCATTCTTGGCTATCAGATGTTTTGAAGCTGTGACTTCTTTGTTGTACTTGTTCTGCACTTTCAATATTCTTTCCTTGTTCCCTCTTAATTTGCTTTACTGGAATCTCATTAAGGCTCTCACTCTACAAAGCTGATAGCTTAGGGCAAGGGTCAGAAAACAATGCCCCCCCCACAGGTCAAATCTGGCCATGCCCATTTGTTTGTGTATTGTCTTGGCTTCTTAATGTGCTACAATGATAGAGGTAAGCAGTTTCAACAGAGACCATATGGCCCAGAAAGCCTAAATATCTGACTCTTTACAGGAGAGGTTTGCCGGATCTTAGTAGATTCATGACAGATGGCATTGGTGGGCTTATTTAGAAGCACATTCTAAGAAATCTGAAGAGAGAATGTAAAGGTGAAGGCTTGATAGCATCCAAGAGCCCAAGTTGATTTCTTCTAAATCCATGCCTGGGACAATAGTAAAGGATTATCTAGCAGTGTTAGGACAACTGACCAGATCTCAGACATGGAGCACTGTGTACCAGAATATCAGGACAAGAGACTTTAATCACAGACCAGCTCTTGCCATAACCCCTGCTTTGTGGGAAGCTAGCTAATCAATTGTTCATTTAATTCTAAAATTCTTTTGTATCGTCTTGTCTCATGACAGACCCCCTAGTCTGTAGCAGCCAGCACTGGCACAGATACGGATCAAGTTGATAAGGCATTAGGAAGGGATTATGAAAGCCAGCTTAATTAAAGAAACTTCAGCGGGATCATAAATAATCAGTGCAAGTTATTAACTTTTGACAACTGCTCATCCGTATTGAGTTCGAATGACTTCTGGCCTATAAAGTCCTTAATCTAATTCTGAGTGAATACAGTTCATCAGGGAAAAATACTCTTTTTAATACATCGACTATAATCAACAAATCTCTGAAGCAGAAATTTCCCCACGTATACCTAACCATCCTCTATATTTTCTTATATTCACATCTTGGATCTCATTATTAGTATTACTTTTTCAGCTTGGAAACTCCATTGACCATACTTCAATATCTTTTATAAAAAGCAGATCAAATGTCACTTTCTTTATAAATTCTACACTCACTTTTGTTGGAATTACTTATTTCCTTTCTATTCATGAAAAATACTTTAATATTTGCCATAATAATAGTAATCCGATTTGGCAATAGTCAGGCATTCTCACTAAAGCATAAACTTCGTGTTTGACATGGCTAAAAAAGGACCCTGCATGAAATAAGTGATCAATGCACCATCTAATCTGATCACACTGGACTCGCTCTTGTCAACTCTAGGCACATGTTTGTGTAGTTTAATGTTTTTGTTTTGTTTTGGCTTTTTTTTCCCCCTGATATATTTATTTGGAGGTATCACAAAAAGTTTTTACAGTAGGAGAAATGGAGAAATGTTACTTTTTTTTTCTTCACTCCTGTAATTCTTCTGAGAATTCAACACCATTTCTAATTTTGTTAACTATTGTTTGCTTACTGTTCAATCACATCATCAGAAACTGAGCAAATTAAAGGGTGGTCATTATGGGAAGAATTACCAAACTGCTTAATTTGATTTTGTAATGTGTCACAGAGATAAACCTGCTGTTGTGTACTCTTTATACTTTTTCATAGTATCATAATTTTTTCCAATGTACCTATAAAATAGATGGATTGCTACATTGTTTTGCCAGAAAAATAAAAATATGGAATACAGTGGAATAGGTTATGACTTACTAATGAAATTACTTCAGGAGCATGAGGTAATTGACCCATAGGAAGCCAACAACAGCTTCTTAGAGATTTTAGTAGGTGTAGCCAGATTTCCTAAACTGTGCTACAAAAGATATTGGTAGATGCGGTAGATAATGCCTTAGTCATTTCCAGCTTTTTAGACATACTTGTTTTTAAAAATCTATATAAAATTTATATACAAATTTTAAAAATCAACTACCTCTGAATTAAATATGTCATGGAAAGAAAGGTCATGTAAAAAGGGTTTTCTTTTTCACAATGTTGGAGATTGAATCCGGGGCATCCTACCTCTGAGCTACGCTCTTAGCACTATTTCATTTTTTTATTTGGAAACTGGATCTCCCTAAGTTGCCGAGAGCCTCACTAAATTGCTGAGGTTGGCTCTGAACCTGTGATCTTTCTGTCTCAGTTTCCCAAGTACTGAGATTACAGGAGTGTGCCGCCATGCCTGGCATTTATTGGCGGATAATGACTATACAGAAGAGTGAGTTTTATTGTGGCATATTTATACATGCATGTATCATACTTTGATCAATTTCACTCCTCAGTACCTCCCTTCCCAAAGTTTTTCCTCTACTTGCCTGTGCTCCCTTCTGTTTTTTGTGAGATCTCTCTTTTTTCTTTTTGTTTTTTTAAATCTCTAGCTTCCACATATGAGAGAAAACACATGACCCTTGACTTTCTGAGTCTGTCTTGTTTTGAAAACATGGAACGCTTGACACATTTGGCTGCCACCTTGGCCAGGGGTCGTGCTAATCTTCTTTACGTTGTTCCAATTCCAGGGTATGTGCTGCTGCAGCAAGCACTGGAGTAAGAATGGACGATGTGAAAAGGGTAAAGTAGGGAGTTATTTGTAGTTATCAGAATGCCAACTCTAGGTACTATACATGTCATTTTCTTCTGTCTCATCAGCCTTTTGCTTAAGTTGCTAAGTGAGAGGATTCCTGAAAAGGGAGAGAATTGGACAGTCAGAGTAAGCTAAATAGAGAGAACCATCCCAGAGTGCACGATACGTGGGTGGAAATATTCACCAGTAGAACCAATTCTCCGTTAGACTTCTTTTCATTGGAAGACAGAGCTGGGGAAAGGGATGTACTACACTAAACAACAGTTAGAGGAGTTAGATGCTTCAGCCCAGGGCAAAAGAGTCTGCAGGAGAGAAGCCATTCCTGAAACATTGACAAAGGCTAATAAACCTTAATTAGGATTTTGAAATTCAAACCCAACATAGCATGCCCTGAGGTTAGTAACCTTTGTAATTCCAATGAATTTAATAATGTGTGGGTTAAAGGATGTTAAACAGGTTTTCTTAGTTTATCTGTTTTTAACACAGGATTTCTCAGAGGTATTAGTGGAAGAGTGGGCTGAGGAAGCTTAGGGTTTCTTGAGACCTTTTTCAGGAGGTGGGGGAGGTTCTTCCAATTCTCACCACACACCTCTGGGAGGCCACATTTTCTTTATGTATTTCAACTAGAATGATTTATGCAACATGCTGAATGCAGAAGCAAATAGAACCCAGCTGTCTTTTATTAAGTGAGACATGAAAGATTGGAAAAAACATAAAATGATGTTACTTTTCTCATTTTTTAAAAAATATTATTTATGCTAGCAGGTGCAAAATATTACCTGCACACAGATGGACATACCATCCTGAACTTAAAGGGGGATTATAAATAGGGATTGAAAGTTTCTCCTGTTCTCTAGACGGACCGAATCATGGTAAGTCATTTTTTATTTTTCCTTTGATGGGTCAATGCAAGGGTTACTTGTCTGGGTTTTTTAATGGTTGTTGTTTTATGTTGTGCATTTGCTGTACAACTGACCAAGGCTGGGAAGTTGCAGGTTTGATCTGGTCTGTCCAAAAAAGAGAGGTGTGGCGGTGTTGGTTCTGGTGAGTGAGACCTGGTTTTATTCTAGCTGTGGTAAGGAAGTACACCACAGTTCCCTGTGGTGGCTGACCAGGTACATTGGAGCTCTGCCTGGAGACTCCCACATAGGACATCTGTGTCCTGTGCCTGTGTACTTCTGGTGCTGGACTGTGTGTCTAGTTTATATATCAAGTCAAAACAAAAGTGGCAACTAGGCAGGGCATGGCGTTGCATAAGATGACATGGCACCCTCCAGGACAAGCTAACTCGATTTTCATACAACGGTGGCCTTCACCAGAAGGAAGCATTGTTCTGATAATAAAGATGTGGTTATGTAGGGAAGAAATTAGAAGGGCACTGTTGGTAACTAAAAAAAGTGAAGATGGTTATTGTAATGTGGAGAAGGTCAAGGATGGTTAAAATTTTTAAAGTTTTGTGAAATGTTTCTCCTATGATATTACCTGGAGATACTGTGGTGCCTGTGTTGCTGTAAGTAGATGCTGTCTTGAACACATTGCTGTGATGAACCTAGAAAAGAGGGTGGGGGAGGCTGCATCATTAGTTCTGTACATCATAGATATATGCATAAGGACAGGTTCATAAGAACATTGACCTTGTGCAAATAAGATGTGTAATGTGCCTTTGACGATGAATGCGTCTAAATGATATACGGTTCACAGCCTGCTCTTCTTTCTTTGTGATGAAAAGGATTGCAAAATAAGATTTTAAGTATTTACAATCATCTAATAAAATGCTTCATGAGTATTTATGAGGTACTTCTTTAACAGGATAAATTGTAATATTAATCAAAATCAAGACTACAACTTGGAACTCTTCCAAGAACCGAGATCATAGACAAAGCTTCTCAGGTATTTTCCAATTCATTAGTTCTCAGTTGTTTATTCCATTCTTTCTGCAAGTGCGAGAATGTCACTCTTTGACAGGAAGTCAAACAATCCCAAAATGAATTGGTGTTTGCTGGCTTATTAGCTAAATCAGGATGACTTGGGATATTGTTAATATTAAATAAAATCCCTTGTAAGTGAATATGCATGAATGCAATTTCATTATGTTATGATTTCCTCTCCGTTCTGTGATTGAGACCCCATGGGAGGCAAGTTCCTACATCAAAGTTGATTCTTTGCTCATTTTTCTTCCTCATCCTTCTTATCTGTTACTAACTGGTTCTCATTCAGTAGGGTAGTAGTTGAGGTATAGTGTTTTACTGGACCATGGTGGCATTTAATGGATCAGAGATTCAGAAACCCAAAGGTATATTTGTCTTCATATCTGTATTAAACTCATAAACAATCTCCAGAATGGTCTTAGGTTCCCTTAACTTATGGAAGCTTGATCTGATACCTATAAAATGAACCAATATTCCACAAGTCATCTGAGGCGAAATGCAATAATTCCTGCAATAAGGAATCTTTATCGTGTTTTACTTTAACCCTAAGCTGTTTGTTCCTGCCAAGCTGTTTTAAGTCTAATGGAATCTTAAAAGCAATATTTATACTTTACTCTTGAATTCTCTTTACCTACTCCAAAAGCACTGTTATAAATCTCAAAGGCAGAGAAGAAAAAGTTAAAAAACAGAGTTAAATAATATGATGCATCCTCATAAGATTCTCCTATTCCAAAAAGGCTGGGGACAATGTTGAACTTGTTCTGAGCCCCGTATTCCAGAAAAACAGGGACAGCAGGGAAGGTCAGGAATCAAACCTGTCCCTTTTGTGGAATAGGTTCACCATCAAAAATTCCCCTTCTCCACCTGACTTAGGTAAGATTTTACGATGATCCCTTGTACCTTTGACAAAGGTGGATAGAGAGCATCTGAATTCTTATTCTTTGTCACATATTTTTTTTCTGAGCTGCTTTTCTCTATTAACTGTTCTAATCCTCTAGAAAATGTCCACTTACCTTACC
>PVLC010023243.1:0-25802 GCA_004027655.1 Graphiurus murinus
CTAATTTGGAGCTCTACCCCCAGTTCTTTTTTATTTTTTATTTGGAAACAGGGTCTCACTAAGTTGCTAAGACTGGCTTCAAACCTGTGATCTTCCTGACTCAGCCTCTCAAATGCTAGGATTACAGGCACGTGCCACCATGCCTGGCTTCTCTTATAATATTTAGTAAAATTAGTTATTAATAAAATATTAACTAAAATCATACCAAGAGTTTGTTAAAATGAATTCCAAGGGAAGTCTCATTTTAATATCATAGCTCTTCAAAATTTCTTGTCTCATCATCATGAAAGATAACTACATTGTTGTATATATTATATATTTTGTTTCTTCAAATTATCCCCTACATATGAACATCTTCAAAGATAAAGTTTATTTCATTCAAAATGGAGAAAAAGTCTTCATTTCCATATGAATTCCAGGAACAGTCTATAAGGAAACAGAACTTACACATGGAAAATGCAAGATACTTTTGTGCAGAAAAAAAATCCCAAACCAAGTTACTTTTTGGGTCTGAAAGATCCATTCTATATATCACTGTACTGTCACCATGTAATAGAATGACCATACATCCTTGTTTGTCCACAACAGTGTGGTTTATGTCTGTTGTCCAGGTGTAATTATTAATAGTACTCCATTTCACTTTCAAAAGTGTCTCAGTTTGGACAATAAATTTTGTAGTCACCTTACCATGTATTGATGCAGTCCCATTGGTTAAGAGAGTAGGGACCTCAGGCCTTTTCTATATAGAGATTTGTTCCTAGGCTTTCTATGGTCCTCTTTTTACTGTCCTACTTTTTTTTTTTTATCAGTGAAAAGACCATCAATAGAACTAAATATTAATTAACAAGAAGAATAAACCACCAGAAAGTCTTTATGACCCAAACTCAATTTAAAAATATTTATTGAAATAGACAGAAAGAAAATGCTGGGTTCCACTGCATAGGGTCATACAAAGAAAGTGATAATAAGATATTAAGAAAAATATATGATCTAATTAAGTATGTAAAGCATATTTTCCTAAACAAATAAAACTTAATGACTAAGTACAGAATAAAATATAGTTCATGCTAGTGTGATGAAAAAAATTTAATATCATTTGGCTAGCTTTTGTACATTAAGAGATTATACTAGATAAACAGGGAAAGATATTGATAATGTCATGGTTAATATCTTACTTCTTGATTCTATCTTACCCTAGTCTGGGTATTCTTAGTATATCAGTTGACTTCTAGGACTTTCAATTGATAGGTTTATGTTATAATCACCCCTATTATTGGATGTGGAATATTTGATTCTCAATACTCAATCAACACACCACAAATCTGGGGTAAAACCCATATTTGTCTGTCTCTTCTTTGGTAACACTACAAACCATGATTTTGTCCCTTGGCAATCCTTAAATACCTGCTCTCCATATTGATTAATTCTGGCCACTTTCTTCTGTGCATTT
The DNA here is from genome assembly GCA_004027655.1 of Graphiurus murinus. Classification (NCBI taxonomy): domain Eukaryota; kingdom Metazoa; phylum Chordata; class Mammalia; order Rodentia; family Gliridae; genus Graphiurus; species Graphiurus murinus. Next base: position 1,451 of record PVLC010023243.1, read on the forward strand.
TAGTTTCACAGTGCCTACCATTAATGATGTATTAATTGATCTATTCATTTTAAGCCCCCAAAGCAAATAATCTTTGTAACAAAATAAATGCAACATTTTTTCCTTATTTATTTATTTATGGTACTAGGGATTGAACTCAGAGGCATTCTACCTTTGAGCTACACTCTCAGCCTGATTTAATTCTTATTTGAAAACAGGGTCTCACTAGGTTGATGAGAGTCTCACTACCTGCTGAGGCTGTTCTCAAACCTGCGATCCTTGTATCTCAGCCTCCCAAGAACTGCGATTACAAGCATGTGCCACACACCCAGCTTTTTTATTTTTTGATTACTGAAGATAGCCAATGTTATAGGCCTTGTAGTTGATAGCCATCTGGTACTTAGACATTCTTGACCAGAGTTATTTTGATTGAATTGCTTTAGATACTTGTCAATTTGTGTAGATGGATAAATTTTTCTTGAATCCCTGTCAAATCAATGCTCAATTACAGAATCTTACTTTATTTGTCACAAAAATGCATAGCATTCTTTCTCACATATTTAATTAATTTATTAGTATGGGGATGAGAAATATTGAACCTGAAATCTATTGCTGTTTTTTAGCACCTACTAGTAGATCCTTTGACCACCAAAGTTATGATAGCAATAGAAATGACAAGCCAGGTGTGGTAGCACACATCTGTAACTTGAGAACTTGGGAGGCTATGAGTGTAGGATTGGAGGTTCAAAGCCAACCTCAGCAACATAGGAAGACACTTAACAATTTAGCAAGACGTTGTTTCCAAATAAAAAATAAAAAAGCACTATGGTGGTGTAGTTCAGAGTGGGCAGCACCCCTGGATTCAATCCCTGGTATCAAAAATATTAACAGAAATGACAAAAATTACCAATTCTAGTAACACAAGTATGTTTGGAAAGAGTTTATGTTTTTTGATTAGCCAAAGTTTATGATAAAATATTTGTTTTAAAATTTTGTTATATGTAGTTTTGTTGAGAAAAATATGTTAATTCCCTTTGTTTTCAAAACCAGACTGAATGAAATTTGACATATAAATAATGTGTCAAAATATATAACAGAATACTTGTCTTAAAAATTATAAGCATTTTAATGCTTAAAAATCACTGGGCACAACAGCAAACTATAGTTTCTATAATGAATTAAAAAAATGGAGAAGTTTGAGTTTATCCTATTTTTTAGCCTAAATTGACTTTATGGTTTTATGTGAAGCCAAATGCATACCAGTGTCGGGGGGCCTAGTCCGGCCGGCTAGACCTCGCCTCTAGATGGCGCCTGGCAGAGTGCCAGAAGCAGCTGCAGGTGGAAAACATTCTGGGGCTGCCCCATGCCAGAGCGCATGCACCAGCACGCCCGACTCGTGGCCGGCCCAGGTGAGAGCTGTATGAGATGCCTCCTGGCTTAGGCTCTGTGTGGCTTTAAGAGCCTCCACCTCTCGCATGTAGAGAGTTGGCTGACTGGGTTGTTGCGGTTGTTGCTGGGGAAAGAGTTGCTGGGGAAAGAGTTGCTGTTGGGGAAAGGCTGGAGTGGGTTGCTGGGGAAGTTCTGGGAGGAAAAGTTGTAGGTTGCTAGTGGAAGACGGATTGCTAGAGAGAAGGGTTATTGGAAGTCTGTTGGAAAGGCACTGTTTGGAAAGACGACTTCTGTGCTGTGTTTGTTACTGCTTGTGTAGTGCCCTTGATCCCAGAGAGACAGAGAGATATAATAAAGAGAGGTTCGAACCAGCAACATTCAGGCAGCATCTTTATTGGGGCCTCATGGCTGAGGGTTCAGCCTGGGGCGCCCGATATACCAGTATCATTTTTATAGTCCATAAATTGTGCATCATGACCACTGATCAAATTATTACTGTAAGTTATTGGCTTAGATGATCAGTAACTAAACTGTAGGAGTACAAAGCATGTTTTTATGATATTTGTTAGCTTCTTAATATTTACTTTCATATATAGGAAAAACGATTTACTTTGTGGCGAAAATCTGTCTTCAAATTTTGAGATTCTGTGAATCAGTTGATACAAAATAGTTTGGTTTATACCACCAGAGTAAAATAAAATAATATTGATGAGCACTTTGAAAACTTAATTTTAAAAAATTAATATACTTTTATTGATGCATTGTAATTTTTTAATTTCAAAATTTAAATTTAATGCCAGTACTTGGGAAGCTGAGACAGGAGGATTGCAGGTTTGAAGTCAGTCTCAACAACAGAGTGAGGCCCTCAGTAACTTAGTAAGACCCTGTTTCAAAATAAAAAATAACAAAATATAACTTGGAAATAGAATGTCCCTGGGTTCAACCTCCAGTACCAAAAAAAAATTATTTAAGACAGTAAATTTTTTAATTAATTGGGTAATACTGAGAAGTATATACTTTATTGAGTCAATAGCATGCAGAAAAAGTTAAATCCTTACAACACAGAATTATAAATAATAGGTAAAATATAATTCTAGTTTTCAGAGAATTATTTAAGTGCTGACACATAGCATTGAAGCAAATAACTTTAGATGAATTCATTAATATTTTGAATATTAATGTCATAAAATGCCTACTAAAGCAATCTAGAAGCTCACAGTCCTAAAATTGACAGCTTCTGAGTTATAATGTCAAATTATAAAACTTTAAATTACATGTAAATAATTAATATTAACATGTAGTTTTAAATTTTGGTAAATTTTTAAATTTATTCCTGTATCCAAGACATTCTATAATAATGTTGGAACCCAACTCTGATTTCAAGGAATGGTGATTTCAATATCCAGTCATTCAACATTGGAGCCATATCCGGCTCTCTACCAGGGAAAAAAGGCTAACATACTTTTGTAACACCCAGGGAGAAGTCCTGAAAGTGACTCTTAGTGGAACCTTACAGAGGAGCCTTTTAAGTCTGAGTGTGCATTAGGCATCAGCTGGGAGCTTGCTTTCTGAAGATCCTGATTCAGCAGGTCTGAAGTGGAAGCAGAAATTCTGCCTGTTGAAGCAGTTTCTAGGTGAGGCCAGAGCTGCTGGTCCAGGGCCCACACCTGGAGAAGCTAGTTCCTAGAGGACACATATAATTCCTATGTGTAAATGAGCACCTGGAAATTCCAAGCCAGGATTTCTGGGAACTAATTTTATCCACTTCACAAAAGTTTGTGTTGGTTTTTCTGAGCCTGGTAAGGGGGAAATGGAGAGAATCAAGTTACCTCTTTCACAGCTTAAGAATGTTCTACTATGTAAACATAAGGAGAAGCATGAAAGAGTTGAGAAATTCACAGAAAGTTTACTTTAAAGACAAGATTTGGGAAATAACTAAATTACCCTGAATTATATTATAATTTAAGAAGGATTATGCACAATTTATATTACAAAACAAAAAGTAGCAAGTTGGAAATTCAAGAAAAGTTAATCAAAACCTGTGACTAGAAATAAAAATAATGGAAATGCAAGAATATATAGCATTAATTTGAATTTTAAAAGGATGAGGTGAAGTAGGATCAAATGCTAGCCATCAGGTTAAAGCAAGATGATGGAATTTTATGTCCATTTAAATTGAAAAAAAGATAATTGGGAAAAATAGAACTAATAAACTAAGAGGGGTATGAAACTTACTATAACTGGAAAATAGCTAAGATATTGAAAAGCATTTCATATCAGTCTTTAGATAGAAAGAATGAAGAAATTAAATCTACCCTTCAGAAAAGCTATATCGTCAGAGAAATATTTCAAATTTTGAGAACACATAAATCATCCAATGACCACGTATTACCAGGAGGATGACATGTAATCTAAGGTAAAGGAAAATTTAATAATGTTTCCATGGGAGTGAATTTTTATTGTTACAATCCTTATTAATACATCTGAGCATCTTTAAGATATCAGAGCCATACTTAAGGCAGACATAGCCACCTCTGTATGAGTTTATAACTCAAGCTGAAAGACAAAACACAGGAGAGAAAATTACAATACACTCAGTGGAAGATCTAGAAATCATGCTCTCCACAAAACACTAGAATCTACTACATCATCGTAATATTGTTAAATTAGTTCATAGGAAAAAGTAAGAAATGGGAAGGCTATGTCTGTAGAAACTTGAATGAAGAATTTTCTAATGAAATATAATAACTTCTTTCCTATTTTAGTCTAGACTTGAAATATTTTCTTACTACTGAGTAACCATGATAGCATAATATGGAGAAACCCATCCATTATTAACACAGAGGAGTAAATGAAGCACTTTGGAAGAGAACATCCTTTCAGAGCACCAAGGCTGGATTGGCTTAATTGCACCCATTGTACTAAGTGGTGCTTTAATGGGAGGGAGGATGTAATGCAACTGCAAGGCACTTGACACAACAGGGAATATTTTACTCATCTGAGAGGATACTTACAGATACTGCAATGATAACAGTTGTCTAGCACCACTTCACACAAACACCTCTCCATGCATTAATTTACTTTTAAATTTGTCACTGGAAGAAAGGGGTGATTCTTGCACATTTCAGAATTTTTCAGAAAGCAAAAGGTGTTTTAAATGAAAATTTAACTAAAAGAGCCCCCTAAAACTGCTTGAGGCACCAGCAGTACCTTCTGTATGCACTGAAATGCCCAATGTGAAACATCACATTGTGTGTGTGTGTGTGTGTGTGTGAGTGTGCATTCTGAAATGGAGTAGGAGTAGCAATATATGTCTCTGAGAATTTATATACATTGTGAGTAGTAGACATGCATGAAAAAAATGCCTTGTCCCTGTCCCTAGGTCATCAAGAAACAGGATTCACTTTGAAGTTCTAACCTCTTTTTGACCACAATAAATAACACTTGATCAGATTCTCTGAGCCAGGGACCCATTGGAGTCCCCATCTGCCTGGAGGACATGGCCCCATTAAACATAAGGTGGGTTATCTCTGACTGGAATGCCAGAAACACTATTCAAAGGCAGCAGCGACAAATATCCTTTGATGTAGCTATCTCACTTTTGGGAATTTATCTTTAAAAAAAAAAATCGTGGTGGATACATATGGAACAAAGGTATGCATAGGAAGATGTGTTTCAAAGTGTGTTTAAATTAGAAAAAAAACTTGGAAACAGACATGCATGTGCCATACTAGACGACCAATAAACTATACTGTATTCCTATAGATAAATACTAAGTAATTATCAACAATGAAATAGAAAAAGAATTTACGACTTTGAAAAACACTGGATAAACTAAGTAGGTAATAATTTGATATGCTATTATTCCATTTTATAATATCTACATATATAAATATGTAAAACAAGTTATAGGAAAAAAGAATAAAATTTACACACCAGTTGAAATCTACCTAGGAATAACAAAATCAAAAAAATACCTCCATTCTTCTTTGTTCTCTCTTTTACTACTCTTTAAAATAAACACATTGCTTATAAAAATATAACATATCTTCATACTTGGCATCATGATTATTTCTAGGATGGAAAGTGTTTTTAAGGAAATAATTTGGTGCGCTACTTGTCCCTGAACATGAATGCTGGTTGCATGGGAAGCAATGTCACAGGTGTTAAGACAAGAAAAGCAAACATAGGTAAGTTACCAGACGGTTTGGTTTGTTGTGGAGAGAAAGGGAGAGGATGGGCCATCTGCAACTTAGTGAGACCCTGTTTCAAAATAAAGAATAAAAAATAGGTCTAGGGGTGTAGCTCAGAGGTAGAATGCCCCTGAGTTCAACCCCTAGTACCGCCAAAAAAAAAAAAGAATAAAATGACTAGCCAGGTGCTATGGTGACCCATGTCTGCAATCCCTGTACTTGAGCCGCTGAGACAAGAGGATCACAGGTTCTAGGACAGCCTTGGCAAAGTAGCAAGACTCAGCAACTTAGGGAGACCCTGTTTCAAAACAAAAAATAAAAAGAGCTGGAGATAGGAGATATAGCTTGGAGGTAGAATGTTACTGGATTCAATCTCCAGTAAAACACACACACACACACACACACACACACACACACACACAAAATGACTAATTCCGTAGTTTTTAAAAAATATATATTTGTTGCCTGTATTACCAAAATCTTTGGTAAATTTCAACACACTCATGGAGTAGGTTTCCTAGAAAGAGCTGAGTTACGAAGAATAAAGGAAAACTGTATGAAGCTAAGCCTGGTGAAATTCACAGACATCTTGGGAGGGCTCCATGTTTCCACAGGACATAGAATTAAAGGGGAATGAGTGAGTGAATTAACTTTACGCTTCCTACAGTGCATCACTGTGGGTCCAGGAGGCTCAAACCATTCTCCATCTTTAAGATTTGATCAAAACAAAACAAAAATAACTCATGTTCTGAGTTTTATGTTAATTTTAGACTGGTCATGCTTTCCTCCTTTCCTGTTTCTTCTTTTGTCTCCCCTTTTTGAATATAAATGCCTATCCTGTGTTCAGCCCTGTTCCATTTATTTTGGAAGAATAGAACATGTCTTGTTGCACACATTCACAGCCAGAGGGGAATTCTGCTTCAGATGAGACTCTAAAACCTCAGTCATTTGATTTAGATGATTTTTTTTTTTTTTTTTTTTTTTTTTTTTTTTTTTTTTTTTTTTTTTTTTTTTTTTTTTTTTTTTTTTTTTTTTTTGGTGGTACTGGGGATTGAACTCAGGGGCATTCTACCTCCGAGCTATACCTCCAGCCCTATTTTTTTATTCTTTATTTCGAAACAGGGTCTCCCTAGGTTGCAGAGTGCCTCACTAGGTAGCTGAGGCTGGCCTCGAACCCGGATCCTCCGATCTCAGCCTCCCAAATGCTAGAATTACAAGCATGTGCCACCACACCCGGATTTAGATGATCTTTTGATGAGACTTTGAACTTTAGTGTTAATACTGAAACAGTTAAGACTTTAGGTCCAATGGGATGGAATGAATGTATTTTTCAAACAAGAAGGACATGGATTTGGGAAGCCAGGAGACAGAAGTCTATGGACTAAATTATTTCCTTCCAAAATTCACATTCAAATTTTCAGTGATGGTTTTTAGGGATGAAGTCTTTGGAAGGTAATTACATTTAGATGAGGTCATGAAGATAGCATCTCCATAGCTGGGTAGGTTTGAGGCCAGCCTCACCAACTTAGCAAGACCCTCCAGAACTTAGCAATACCCTGTTTTGAAATAAAAAATAAAAGAGCTTGGGAGGTGTATCTTGAAGGTTGAATGTCCCTGGTTTTGATCCTCAGTACAAACAAAAAAAATTAGCATTCCCATCCCCACAATGGTATTGAGACCTTTATAAGAAGAGATACAAGAAAGTTTTTTGTTTTTGTTTTTTGCCTCCCCCCCCCTTCTCTCTCTTCTAAGGATATGGGAAGAAGATAGCTGTCTGCTAGCCAGGAAAAAATCCCTCTCCAAAGAATCACATCAGCCAGCACCTTGATCTTGAACTTTTTGGCCTCCAGAGCTATGTGAAAATAATTTCCATGTTTAAGTACCAAGTCTACATTGATTCGCTAGTTTTCTGAGCAATCCAATACCTTGTTGTTAAGAAGGTAGAGCACAACTGTACTGACATCTGGATTGCAATTTTAAATCAAATGAAAAGTTTTTAAAAGTCATATCAGCCAGGCGTGGTGGCGCACGCTTGTAATCCCAGCATTTAGGAGGCTGAGACCGGAGGATCCAGGTTCGCGGCCAGCCTCAGCTACGTAGTGAGGCACTCCGCAACTTAGTGAGACCCTGTTTCAAAATAAAGAATAAAAAATAGGGCTGGGGGTATAGCTCAGAGGTAGAATGCCCCTGAGTTCAATCCCCAGTACTGCAAAAAAAAAAAAAAAAGTCATATCAAATAATTAGTCAGATTTCTGCCACTTGACTTTCAGAAAGAAATTCTAATTTTTGTTACTGACCTCAACCTAGTATTCGACCATCCTTTGAACCTTCTTAATTTCTGCACATCCCATTGACTTGTTATTTCAACTTGGCATTCCACTTTTGCTTGAATGTCTTTCTTCTGGTTTGATGCCAGCCTAATATTTGAAAGTTATGTAACTCTGACTCAAATTTCCCTGTTTCCACCTTCATTTTACTTTAAAAATTATGAAAATGGTCCAGTTTTTAAGCTTTTAGGACTATTTTGCCACTAAAAACTTAAGTCCTCAACACCTGTAGACACACAGAGAGGACTCTGGCTTCCTCCTCTGATTTTCTCACCTATGTCTACAAAATTCAATTATGTCTACCTGTTCACATGAATATTAAAATGTGTTTTAATTTCTTTCAGCAGGAAATTGTGGCCCTGCAGCACCTGGGCTAGTAGACATATGTTGTTCCTCACACCTAAAATTAACAGGATTTAGAAAAAAGATATTGAGATCCTAAAAATCCAAGCTGAAGGAAATGCTTAGAACTACAGCAAGGACTAGGGTGGGTCATACTGTAAAGGCTGGCTGGGTTGTTGCTGGAGTGGGTTGCTGGAGAAGTTCTGGGAGGAAAGGTTGTGGGTTGCTAGTGGAAAGTGGATTGCTGGAGAGAGGGGTTATTGGGAGTCTGTTGGAAAGGCACTATTTGGAGAGACTAATGGGAGGATCGCAGGTTCAAGGCCAGCTCCAGCAATTTAGCAAGACCCAATGTCTAAAGAAAAAACGGGGAACTGGAGGTGTAATTCAGAGGTAACATGCCCCTGGATTCCAGAATAACAACAAAAGTTGCAAGTGGGTGGGGGTTTCAAATAATGTAAAGCAGAGAAATCCACCCTACTGTTGAAGGGAGAACTCCATGGTCATGGACGCTTTTTTATTGTTGAATCTCTTAAGCCTATATGAAAGTGTCTGGCATCAAATAAGAACCCATCAAATATCTGTAGAATAAATAGATTATGATGTGATGGCTATATCTACACACTTGATTATTAGACAACCTTTCCTAGAAAACACAGAGAGTATTAAATCTTCTTTATTAGTAGTGGATGTTGTGTTCCAATTGTATATAACTTGCTTTAGATGATTTATCTTTAATTTCAAAAACACTAATCTAGTTTCTAAGTTGCTTATATTCCTTCATTAACAGGATTTGGTCCTAAACTGGAAGGTGTTATTCCCTGACTTCATGTCTTCCAGTGTTTTTCTCTCTCATGACCCGGTCCAGGTTTTTCTAGGCCCTGATATTCACCTTTTACGTCCAATCTACACAGAGTCCATATACTAACATCTGTCTTTTTCCTTTGCCTCTTATCTGTGATAGGCTTTCCAATCTTTTGAATTGACACATTATATGACTCACAAAATGTATATAGACAATCTTGGTCACTTAAGAAATAAGGGAAACTTCTCCCTGGGGTCTCACTGCTTGCTTCCAGTTTAATATATGTGCTTTTTCAAGACAGTGGGCCCCCTTTCTTCTCTCCTACCCGTAAGTTTCTACTTTGAATCTCAAGTGATGGGAATTTCAACCTTGATGAGAGTGGCATCAAGATTGTCTTGAAAGAGTGTTATATCTTCTCAAATTTTATAATCAATTTTTGAGATATGCTTTCAAACATGTCACTTTGAAAATTTATATTATTATTTTACTAGTTAGATTTTTTGTTCATTTGCCTTTATGTGAAAGAAGGAAAGTAAGGTTTGACCTGGAAACTTTTATAGCTTCAATTTTGAATCCTCTATTCACTAAATGTTACTTTTTATTTCCTACTTCAATGAATGAAAATAATATAGATAAATTAGATAAAGATAATTAATTGATAGATAAAATATCACATATACATTCACCTCAAACTACGATGCCAATGTAATTCAGTGTAGATATGAATTCAGCTGTAGCTACAGTGATAGGTATTTACCCATAATTTATCCCTGTTCAATTAAAAAATGCAAAGATCAACACAGAAAACAAGGTTAATGCCACAGAGCCACACGTGACCAGTGATAAGAGGACAGAGCAGGAGAAGCAGGGAGACAATTGGCTGACATCGACAGGTAAGGGGGTGCACTTTATCCTGAAAGGAGCAGGCTTGGACACTAAGAACTCTATCTATCTGCAATTTTGCAATTTATTTATTTGCATTATTTAGTTAATCTCAGTTTCTTCCCTCACTCTCATTGTTATAAAGACCCTAGTTAGTTCTGAAATCTTGGTTACTGGATAAAAGTGAAGCGCAGTCCTTTTGAGTAACTAGTAAAGTCCAGCTATTCCATGCCAGTGCTGTACTTAATAGAACTTCAGTCACTTTTAATCTTCAAAATAAGACTGCATTTAAAACATACTCTTTTGGATAATAACACCCTCTATCACAAGTGTACAACAGCATAAACACAATTAGCATGACTTGTGACTTGCAGCAACTAAGTACTTGGATAAAATTATGATTTTCTCAGTAGTTTGTTCGTCTTGACAAGGCTGAGCATGCCCTACAACCCTGGTATTAGAATCTGGACTTTTCTGGGATCATGCATTCTTTGTCCCTGCCTCTTGCCTTTCTTTAGTCCCCTTGATTAATAGGAAACAAAGAACATTAAGTGTCACTGTCTTCTACAGGTCTCCACAGAATTTGTTTACCCATAAGTATAATCAATTTTTCTAAGACAGTTGTATTGGCCAACATTTATAAGAAGAAATCAAATATAGTTTGAAGATACAACAGGAAGGAGACAGTGACTTGCTATGAATTTCAGCAAAAGTGTTGGATGTGGTTGCAAGATAATATTTTGCTAAGTTCCTGTGAATGGAAATGGTGCAAAACTACTCCCCCAACTAAAGAATATACCCAAGTAACAAATGGTGGCCACAAATCTCCTTGAGGGCCTGGTTCATTTGCTGAATTGGGGGACATAGTTCAAGCAGAGCTATTTACTGGGGTAAGGAAGGGAAAGTACTGAACCCTGCTACAGATTATCTCTCTGAATTTGTCCCCGCAGAACACCTTTCTTCACCATCTTCAGCATTTCTTATGAACAAAATTTAAGAAATTATTTAAATTAGATTGATTTGTCAGAGACCTCAAGGTGCACCTTGTGTCAGTCCAGCCTCACCAGCGTGTGGAAACTCACACAGTCCAAACAAGACCACTTGTGACCATAAGTACCTGTAAAACAACTAGTTTCTTTGTTGTTGTTGTTGTTGTGGTGGTGGTGGTGGTGGTGGTGGTGATGGTGGTGGCACCGGGGATGGAAGCCCCAGCCCTATTTTATGTTTGATTTAGAAATGGGATCTCACTAAGTTGCTAAGGGTCTCACTAAATTGCTGAGGCTGGCCTTGAACCTGCTATACTTCTGTCTCAGCCTCCAAACTATTGAAATTACAGATATGCACCACCACATCTGGTTAACAACTAGTTTCTTGATGTAATTAGTTATTATTGGATTTTCTTAAACCATGAGTGACATCTTTCATATTAGGGAGAAGAAATCCTTCAATATCCAATTAGTTCCTCTAAAACTAAAAATAAATGCCCCCACTGAAAATAATAGTCTTTTAAGTGCAAGGAACATGTTTTCTTCTCTTTTCTACCCACTATACTACCTAGAATTATGCTTAACAAAATGATATTGTATTGAGTAAATGTTAAATGTTTCTTCTTTTGCTTCTATTCCCTAGATTCTACAAGTATAACTTTAAAATTCTGAATATTGCATCTCCTCTTAACTCTGTTTTTTAAGTATTTTTATCAGGGTTGGCAATTAACCTGGCATTGTTCTCATTGTGTTTCTGGAAAGAGCTGGAATATGACATATGGCTTCTAAATAAATATATAATATGTAAGATGCTGCCATCAGATTTCTAAATGGTCAGAAAGTCCAGAATGTCATAAAAAATGACTCTAGCACAATTGCTACTCTGCTTCCTCCATCAGATTTCTAAATGGTCAGAAAGTCCAGAATGTCATAAAAAATGACTCTAGCACAATTGCTACTCTGCTTCCTCCATCAGATTTCTAAATGGTCAGAAAGTCCAGAATGTCATAAAAAATGACTCTAGCACAATTGCTACTCTGCTTCCTCAACTTTTCTGAAGGAGAAACTGGAAGCTTTAGCAAAGCTCTGTTACTTGATTTGGGTTTATATATTTAAAAACTGAGTGATCTACCACTCTTGATTTTGACAACACTGGGGTTAGAACCATCTTGGTATTTTTTTTCCTTTTGAGGAACATTTATAGAATATTTTGAATTTTTCATGTCACTAGTGATATGTAATTAAGTGACACACTAATGTAAAATTAGTCTTTCAATACAATTTTCTAAGGATAATTATATATAATTGAAGAGAAATTAAGAGTTGCTCTTACTTTAGGGTGGTGATCATATCATACCATCATTTATGATTCAGATAATAATCATACCCAGAGCATAATGGGATCAAAATGTGTGTTTTTAAGTAAGGACGCTGAGAAAGTGGCATAGTATACCAAGCAATTAAAGTTTAAAAAGCTCCCAGCAAAATGTCCAATGTTTGCAAAGAAAGGTGAATTTTGAGAATGGGAGACCATTCTCCATGTATTTCACACATTTCTGCATTTCCTGTGAAGAAGGGCATTGATTGTCCTTTGTTTCTTTCCAGATTATATTTTCAGGGCATTTTAGTTAGCAAACAACCTTGGAAAACATAGTGTCTCCCTCCAGAGCAAGACAAGTTTGCTTGCTTACAGTTGAGAGAGAGAGAGATTGGGTTCCTTCCACTCAAAGTTCTTCTCCAAGTCACCTGTAACACACACTACAAGAGAATCTCTCTGGGCCTATTCACATAGTCTCCAAGTAACATGGGAGCAAGGGAAACCAATATTGATATGCCAGTGTTCATGTTGCTCACTGTGCCATGAGAAATAAAGTACTGTGTCTCTGACTCAGAATTATGTCTTTTATCTGTCTACATGGAACTGTAGTAGACTAAATTGCTAGCTTCCAAGTAGAATAAACTCTTGGATCTTTTGTAGTTTAGGCAGAGCCAAATGATTAAAAAATTGATTGTTTTTTGTATAGCATTTTAATTAAGGGAGATCTTTTAACATGATAAGTTTACATATCAAAAAATGTATCATCTATCATAGGTCCTAAGGAAAGTGAGTTCACTGTATTTGGGAGTCAAGGAGAATATGATGCTTACTCAAATCCTCCTGATTCTATGAGAATGCCCTATAAAACTGAAAAATAGATGTGAGATTATAATGCACCAATAAATAAATATGTATGTGATATATATATATCATATATATATATGTGTGCAGGATATTTCTCTGAAATGACAATACATTACTGATTCAAGCATCAATTTGAGAAGACATCTTGCTATTTTAGGATGTTTAATGGGAACTATGGAAATATAATATGCGAGAAAGATTAAGGGGTTTGTTCCATTCCTATTTGCCACTTCAAACTATGTGACTGTGTCTATGTTGTATATTCTCTTGCAACCTAAGTTTTTTTAACCCCTATAAATTGAAATAATGGATATCTTTAATGATTATTGTGAAATAGATATAGATAGCATAGGTTATATATACAAAGTGTTAGTTGACACAGAATTGGTACTTTATTTATTTTTTAATTTATTTTTTTTTTTGTGGTACTGGGGATTGAACTCAGGGACGTTCTACCTCCGACCTATACCCCCAGCCCTATTTTTTATTCTTTATTTTGAAACCGAGTCTCACTAAGTTGTGGAGTGCCTCACTAGTTAGCTGAGGCTGGCCGCGAACCTGGACCCTCCGGTCTCAGCCTCTCGAATGCTGGGATTACAAGCGTGCCCCACCACTCCCAGCTAGAATTGGTACTTTAAATGGTAATTATTATCATTGGCACTTTTATTAATGAATATAAATAATACCTACTAAAGTTTGAATTTGTTTTCAGAAATTTAATCGGTCTATAATCTTGTTCAATGTTTCATAAACATAAGATTCAAGAGCAAGCATTAAATTTCAACCGATGATGATTGCTCATTGTCCTTGGTCTCCTAGAGATGAGTTATGTGACATAATTCCTACTCAAAAAGTCTACGTACATATGGTAAGGTCCACCTCTTCACGATCTCAAAAGCACTTAAGAAAAATCTTTGTGGTAAGCTGTTCTTGAATTCTAAGATAGCATATGTCACCCCAGATCTTGATTCCAGTCCCTCCCTCTTTCTCAAGAACTTTGTTCCATCATTCATTTTCTTTCTCTTCGGTAAACATTATAATTTGAGTAGAAATTTAAAGACCACTGTACAAAAAATTATATTATATTAAATTATAATTTCTTAGACATTTACATTTTGACGCAACAAAAATATATTCCCTTTTATGTCCTTGTCAACTTCTATCTTGCTTTTACTTTTCGAGTAATATATGCCTTAGTTATCTGTTGTGCTTCTATATGAGATTCTAGTAATTTCAAATATTATATTAAAACTAGTCAAAATCAAGGAAATATGTTAGCACAGATACTATTTGAAAAAAGGAGATGAATTGATGTAAATTAAAATCATTCAGGAGTGTATTGATCAACTACTGCATTAAACATCTAAGTTGCTTCCATTAATGTGATAGAAAAATTTAAAGCAAATATCATAGGTAATCCTGTGCATCACTAAATAGACTAATATGGATGTGGAGAGGGTATGAAATCTCTTCACAAAATCAAGGACAGTACTTTTAAATCCTTTCTTTTTATGATGAGATTGTTTTTCTCATGAAGTTTTGTCAGACCCTTAAAATTGATGTCATTTTTGATTAATTCTTTTTGTACTCTGATGACAGCTAATGGAAAGATTTGAAAGCTATTTGCTTTACAAAAAAGATCCAATATAGCTGCCTTTTGTGCCCATTCTTAAAGCTTTTACTTCTTTCTCTTGAAATAATTAGTGAAAGAGAAGAAAGATTGCTGTAATTACTAAGCATTATAAACTATATCTGGGTGCCTGACATTAACAGGAGCTGTCATTAAATTAGATCACTTGTCTCATTTTAAGGAAATGTTACTTTTTATTATTTTAATGATATTATCTGAAAAATATCTTGACAGGATAGTAATTCTGAAAATGGAATACAGACTTTTAAATATATACATTGGTTTTGCCCAATTCAGAAATCTGTAAGGTGATTAAAGCTATGCCTTCAAATATATGGAGTCCTTATGACTGACATTCAAAAATGGATCAAACTCATCAATTGTTTGGAGGCAATTTTAAGAATAGATCAAAAAGTGAAAATTAAAAATATCTTTTCAATCCTACTCAAGTAATCCAATGACATATTTTAGGGGCAAGACTTTGTGTAAGAGTTTTAATATACTCATTATTTGCAAGTCTGTCATTTTCTCTGTTAAATTTAACATTTGTGCCTGCAACATTTTCTTCATTAGTCCTTTGTTCATTGATATTATAGTAAAACTATAATATAGAGAATAATTATTTCTTGATTGCATAGCAATTTTCTTATTGAGCCAATGAACTTTACCAGTAAAAGTATAAATCTTTAACATGCATAATCGAATACTGTCATATGCAAATAACAGAAATACTTAAAATATAAAGAAAAAAGTGTGAATAATAAAAGCATAGGTCAAAATATTATCAACAGATATCAGACTATTTTTCTAGACATGAAAATATATAACTATTAAATAATATTCTAAAAGAACCAAAGGTCTTAAATTATCTTAATTAAGCATCCTTACTTTGGCAAGAAAATTCACAAGCTGTACAAACATAAATATTTTTAATTTGTTAGATAATTAAATGATCTTTAACAGCAAAATATTATGCATCTTATATTTTCATGCTACACAAGATACATAATTATGGCAAATATGAAAAACAACAATAAAAATATTTGAAATTAATGGTACCCAAAGTTACCCATAGAATTTAATGCTTTTTCCCACCCTGAAACAACAAAGTTGATTCTATTAAATGTGATAAGTGAAATGTAAATTAAAATTTTAATAAGGTGCTTGTTAATCCATTTGTTCACAGCTAACTTGAACTCAGTTAAATTAGCTCCTTATTATGAGCACTAGAGATATAATTTCTTCTAAATCTCAAGGGCAAATAAATGTTAGAGGACTGCTTATCCCAAGATAGCTCCATAAAGTGTTATTAAAATTATTCACTAGACACTTTTTCTGTGATGCATTTCATTTAGAAAATCAATTCTATGTTGTTAAAGAAAGTAAAGCCCTCTAAGAACACTCCCAACACTGGATATAAAGACAAAAATATAGCCATATATGAGCTGTTATTAGGTATTTTTCTTTGCCCTCATCATTTCATCACCAAGAATTAAAGAAAATAGTTCTCAAGTAATTATTAAAAAAATCACATGATTACTGAGTCACAAGACTTCTCCTGGAAAGTTCAGAAAATATGTAGAATTTGTTAGATGTTCTCTTTAATATCTGGGATAGTGTTTCTTCAGCTCTATGCACCAGCAGATCTTCTAGTTAGTATAGGAAGTTTAATGTGTGTCCAATGAGTCCAGCACATATGCAAACATCATTTTTGGAAAAAAAAAACCTTAAAATAATCCATCATATTATTACAACAAAAGTTAAATAACTGCTAATATTTAATGCTCCAGAAAGAGAGAGATTATTATTGTAAAGGTAAGTCTGAGGTTAAACCATCATTAAGAAATTGAGCAATGAGTATAGTACAACCAGTTGGTTTTTGTTCTTACCTCATGTATCTACTACATTGGAAACCCTTAGTCATTATTGTAGGTGATCTAAAATAGGAACATGTGGTTGATAGTTCTATCAGGCAATTTTCAGTATTAAGATGTCAAATCAGTGATTATTATAGCTACAATGAGAAGAGGTTATGATTTTAGTACTTTTGGAAGTAAGGTATTAGCAACTTCATAAAATGGAAACTCAGAGAGAAAGAGAAACATAAACCACAATTTATAATGATAGTTACTGGATAAAAAAATCTAATGGTTCTTAAGCATATTTAAATTTAGAGTAAATTTTGTACATAGAATAGGAAAAAAATTGAAAGGGAAGGTAGAGAGTTCATTTAAAAATTTATTATAATGCTACAATAATCAAAATAGTGCTGTACTAGCATAAAGACAGACATACAGAACAATGGGACAGAACTTAAAAAGTCGAGAATAAGCCCATATATACACAGTCCTTTGTTTTTATAATAAGAGTGTCAAGACAATACAATGGGGCTACAAAAATCTTTTTGACAAATGGTTCTGGATCACTGTATATTTCATGCAAAAGAATAAAGTTGGACCCTTATGCCACATATAGAAATTAATACAAAATGGATCATAATTATAAGTGTAAGAGCTAGATCTATAAAACTCTTAGAAGAAGTCATGATATAAATATTTATGATCCTGGATTAATAAATGGTCCTTCAGAAATAATATCCAAAATGCAATAGCATGTTTAAACAATGTGAAGCTCATTTTTATGTTATTTTCAATTTGGGGAAAATATTTTAGAGAAAATATAGTGGCAATCTGAAAGAAATATCTGTTTAGTGAAAATAAATAATGATTCAATGGATTTGAACGGGATGGCAATCAGCAACTTTGAAATCTACATAAAATGGAAGAAAACATCAAATGATTTTCCCAAGATCTGGGACCAGAAGATAATGAAAACTATGACACAGAACCAATTGGGTCTTATCCAGGTCTCACCCAGGCTGGAGTCATATGAAAAGACCTTTTCTTCAGAAATTAGCTGATATGGTAAAAATAACTTCCAAAAGCAATATATATATATATATATATATATATATATATAGAGAGAGAGAGAGAGAGAGAGAGAGAGAGAGAGAGAGAGAGAGAGAGAGAGACAGAGACAGAGAGACAGAGACAGAGACAGAGACAGAGACACAGAGAGAGACACAGAGAAAGAGAGAGATTATAATAGAAAACACAAATGAGAAAGTGAGAAAGGGATGGGTGTATTAAAAAGTGTTTAATAATTTATACAAAAGAAAAGGATATGGAATTTAGAAACAATGTTTATAATACGTGGCAACTACAGGTACTGCGATTTTAAATCATCCTTATTTTTAATAAGGGAGGGAATAGCCACTTCTCATAGATTTCCATAATATGTAGAGATATAAGAATCAGAAAGTTAAAAATGGAATGCTGTATCTCTGAAAGATAAAATTAACCAAAATAAATAAGATAAGTTAAACCAGGCACTTACAATGGCAAAACAAAGCAGCATAATATTTTGGATG
The DNA here is from genome assembly GCA_004027655.1 of Graphiurus murinus. Taxonomy (NCBI): domain Eukaryota; kingdom Metazoa; phylum Chordata; class Mammalia; order Rodentia; family Gliridae; genus Graphiurus; species Graphiurus murinus. The sequence continues at coordinate 19,593 of PVLC010023243.1, forward strand.
GCTTTATTTTACATGTTTATTAACAATCTTGGTGTAGAAGCATACTGGAGAGATCATAGGAGAAAAAGAACAAGAAAAAAAAGTCACTTTGAGAGTATAGCACTGTTTTCTGTGGCCAGAGAGGGATAATGGAATGGATGGCACAACCCTGATAACTTTAAAAAACTGACAGAGGTAAGACCACCAAACACAACGGAGGGCAATCATCTGGAAGACTCAGACTAGTTACCTGATGAAATCCCTATTGAACATCCACAAAACAACTCAAACCATTTTCATTTGCTTTGCTAACACGTTCAACTGCCCTAATAGATAAAGATAGGTGGGATGGGGTTGGGTTGTTCTGGGGAAAAAAATACATATATATTATCTATGGCCAAAGTGCAGGAATAAGATGGCAAAGGGTGACAGAAACCTTTTAGAAGGTGGTTTTTATCATCTCAGAGAATAGTGAGCAGAGGCAGATGTGAAGCTGTCTTGAGTGTCACTGAAGAGAGAGAAGCACTCCTCCTCCTCCTCTTCCTCCTCCTCCTCCTCCTCCTCCTCTTCTTTGTTTTGTTTCATTTCTTTTGATGTTTCGATAGCTTTCAGGAAGAAGAGTTAAGAACAATGCTTTTAATAACTGTCCTCTGCCTGGTTGTGTGGGAGGAAGAGGGCACCAAAGGAAGCTGAACTCATTGTGTATATCTAAGAAAATAATCTATAACCAACAAGAAATTAGTTTACTGAAAAAAAGGCCAAAGATTTTTATTTTTAGAGGGCATAAGATGCTCAAATAATAATTGTTTTCAGAAAACTAACAAAAAATATTTTAGCAGTTAAAAAAGTTCTTAGTATATGTAGAGTTGGAGATAACTTAAGTAAGTTGATTTGAAAATCAGATTAAGATACCTTAAAACAGTAGACAACCAAGCACCATATGATATGGCAGGAGCTTATGTGACTCTGAAATAGTGTATCTTACTGGATTCCTCAATGTTCAGATTCTTCAATGTTCAGATTATCTGAGCAATTGATTGAGTATGCTGTGCATTCATATATACACAATCCAAACTTCACATTCTGAAATTTGTACTCTCATTCTCTTCATTTTCATGACAAATCTATTGTTTTTCTTATCTTTGTCATATCATGACCTGAAAAGGTCAATAATAAGAAAAAATGCTCAAATATTTTAAGATCTTTGAAGAATATTCATTCACACTGGGCCTGGGGATTAATGGGTAATGAAACATTAACATTGTATGTCTGCTATTAAATTGAAAGTGTGTTACAAATAATCAACATTTGAATGCAAGAAAGATAGTTCTTTTTTTTTCTTTTCTTTTTCTTTTTCTTTCTTTCTTTCTTTCTTTTTTTTTTTTGCTATCTTATTAGGGTGTGGAATAAGGAACAAATGAAACAAAAATTATTTGGTGATTATTTTTAATGGGTAGGATGCCCATTTGAGAAGCAGAGAGATAAACACAGGACCAGAATCTAGATTAGAACCTGAGTTCTTTCTGTTCAAGCCACTGGGATGTGCTATTGTAATGTATTCACTGCCAAGAGATACGTTACTGAGCAAATGATGGAATCTATCACATACAGAAAAATTGACTTCCCATCAACTGCCTGATATGAAAAGAAAAATTGTAATGAGAAGCACTGTCAAAATGTGAAGTAGTATAAAATATATTCATCATTCACATATAAAAGAGAAAGAGAAGCACCTGCCCAATGCAGACACTTAAAGGTAAATGAACAATAGGTAAAAGGGTGGTCGGGCTTCCAGTCTGGATGACAATCTTCACTTTCCCCTTGTGCTGTATTTATTGGCTATTTCTTAACTTTAATGAGACTTGAAAAATGGTTTCATTGAAGGTGCAAGGTGTAGACATATCTTAGCCAAAAGGCAATAATTACAATACAGCTTAAGTCAAAAAGCCACAGGCTAAATTAGAGTTCAAATTACCATTCATCCAATCCTGGTTCTATCCAATATATAACTAAAGAGAAGAATCTAAGCATTTATAAATATTTATGTGTTTTGTATTGAGAGGTCAAATCATTATTTCTTTTATTTATTTATTTGCTTTGAAGACCAAAAAATAAAAATCTTCAAAGTGTTTTCACAGAGATAAAAGCAAAGATTTAGTCTTTATTCATCTTTTTGCACTGACATGATGTTAAATACTATGTTATTAATTGATTAACCAGCTACACATGCCAATAAGTAAAACCAATAAATACTTCAGTTGAGTTCATTCATATGAGCTAAGGTTACATGAAATGTTTTTAAGAAAAAAATAAAAAATTGGAGAGTTACTGTTTTATCTAATATATGATATTAAAGTATAAAATATTAAAAATCAAAGATTTATCATAGGATTTTCAAAACAGCATGCAAGTTTGAAATACTGGGTATTTCTGCTACTCACAGTACAGTTCCACTAGATGCAGGAAATGGCATATGGTCCTAAATTGCATTTAGTCAGACTACTCCAGTTTTATTTTTTATTCACTTTCTTTTAGTTGTTGTTGTTTGAGGCAAGATCTTGCTATGATACCCAAAATGGCTTCAAATTGCTAATTTTTAATGTTTTGCTTCTTTTAAAAATCCTAGCTTATTTTACTTAAATGTATCCACATTGGATAGTATAATATAAAATTGTACAATTTCTAGAGCCTCTTAACACCACATAACAAAACGAATCAGAAAATTAGTGATCATTCACTATATGACACTCCACAGGAAACTAAGTCTTATAATCTTCAAATTATTCTAGAAATTTCCCAGAACAGGTAGGTAATAAAGAGAGATATAAAACATGTCTTCCTACCTAGGAAGACCTCTAAGGTGAAGAAGCAGTGGAAATAAAGCTTGAAGACCTCAGAAACAATTTCTATCTACTTGGTAGAAATTTCAAAAGGATAAATTTTCACACAAGGCAAGAAAAATGTTTTAATAATTAAAAATATTTAATTATTTACCATCCTGAGGGTAGTGAGTTGTCTGTCGATGGAGGTATGCACTAAAATATATGTTAGCTATCCATCAGAGTTGTCGAAAACATTTTCTCATTAAACAGTAAAAAAAAAGAAGAGTCATTAATATCCCTCAAAATTCTGAATTCTGTGGTCAGTTCAAAGATAATACTCACAGCTGGGCATGATACTGCAAGCTTGTAATCCCAGTACTTGGGAGGCTGAGACAGGAGGATCCCAGGTTTGCAGCCAGTCTCAGCAACATAGTGAGGCCCTAGCAACTTAGTAAGACCCTGTTTCAAAATAAAATAGGGCTGGGGTAGCTAGCTCAGAGGTAGAATGCTCCTGGGTTCATTCCCCAATACCACCTACCCCCCCACACACACAAAGATAACACTGATATTAAAATCAATTGCTTGATCATTCTTTTTCTTTCTATTTTGAGTGAAAGGAAATGGAGTGCTTTTGATAACTGAGGAGAGATTGTAAATAATGAAAATATTTGAAATGATTTAATATCTGATAGAAATAACAGTACTGTCTAGGAACTGAGGAAATTTCATGTAGTTATGACAAGAAACAAATTATTATAAACATTCTATAAGATTCCAGGATTGTGTGTAAGCATTTCTTTTTATGTATGTGCATGCGTGTGTGTGTGTGTGTGTGTGTGTGTGTGTGTGTGTGTGTGTGTGTGTGTGTATGTGTGTGTGTATGCACTTCACATGGTGGAAATTGTACTCAGGGCCTGATGCATACTAAGCACACTGTACCTCTGAGTTATACTCTAAGTCCCAATGTATGTGAGCATTTTAGGGGGCTGAAAATCACATTCCCAAGAATTATCATTTTTTCCATGGTACTGCGGATTGAACCCACCAGCATTCTTTCCCCATGCTACACACCCAACCCTTTTTTCTATTTTTTTTTCCTCAGAGATAAAAACAGAGGTTTATTTAGAAAAGTGGGGGATACATATTCAAGGGAGAACATGGTCCATCTGGAGGGACAGAGTTCCTTTGGGGTCTCACAGTTCTTATTTTATAGGTCACTCTGTGAGGGAGTGGGTAGAGGCACACAGCAGGAATGGAGGTCTGGACTTGCTCAGAATCCACAGGTTCCTAACATCGATGGGTGGTGGCTGGGGGGCACCTGAGTTTGATCTTCCTTATGGATCCTTTGTTTACTAAGCCTCTCAGGAATCTCAGGTGGGGAGAGGGGCCATTATGATTATAAGGGTGTGGGCCTATTGAGGATTTTTGCCTAAGAAAAAAGTAGGCCTTATAGGGTGAAGATAAGGATTATGAAGCATCTAGATTTTAAAACTAATTCCTCCTTCATTTCCAGTTTGTCTCCTTTTATACCTATTATTTTTCCTATCCTACTTCATTTCCCCCCTCTGAGACTTGGATCCCTTAATCTTAAGGGTTGATGAAGGTTGAAATTTCATTTTCTATATTTTCTTCAATGCTGACAAGGGACAAAGGCCTTGCCTAACCAGGGATGGAAAGTCTCATCCTAATTGATCTAACAGGACAGATAGAAACTGGCCTGAGTTACTCAGTTTGGTTTTTTACAGTCAGGTAAGAAGCTAACATCACTGAAGGACAAAGCTGATTTTTTTTTTCTATGTGCCTGAGCTTTTGCTGTGGCCATGGTGACAAGCCTGCCATCAGAGATGCCTGGTTATTTGATCAACAAAGCCATTCATCTGCCTTTCGATGGTATTGCAATTGCAGTAGGGATCTGCATGAAAAATTGACATGTTAGTACATTGTACAATAACCCAGATGTACCTTTACCCTGAACCAAATGATTAGCATTTTAAACTGGAAGCCAGGTAGCCAGCCTATTTGGTTATAAATAATATTGTGAAAAGTCTTCATGGCACTAAGCCTAAAACACAGCATACAATTTAGCATATTGGTTGTTATGACTCTGCCCATTAGCACTAATAATTTGCTTGCTATGAAGATTATATGCCACTGCTATCAATATTTTGTTTTTAAGTTTTTGCCAGAGCCATCTATAAACCAATTATCGTTTCTTTAGGTTTAAGGTTATTGTATCCTTTTTCCCACTTTCAGGGAGTCCCCATTAACTTTTTACATATCTTTAAAGTTTCTGATTTAGCAAAGAAATTCCCATAATCAAAAGGAAAAAGTTCCACAACAGTAGAAAGAAGCAAGATTTCTGGTTTATAGTACATAAAGTAACTTAAACAGGTTTTAGTTTTTAATTTTGAACAGGACTAATAGACCCTCCAGTACCTTTCAGGATTAGGAATTTTTTCTTAAGGTGTCCGGTGGTCCTGGACCTGCAAAACCTCAATAGGGACAGGTTTAGTTTTATAGAATTTTATAGACTCAGAAGTTTTAGGCATCAGTGCCATATTATATTTTTTTTCTGAGCCTAAAAGCAGAAGGACCATTATAAATTATAATGTAGAATATAAGGTGGAGCCAAAGTGAGAAAATAGCTAGATAAATTATGTGGGTGATCTTTTAAGTAGCTCCATGAGTATGACTCTTTTTTTTCCCCATGTTTGTGTCATTTATTCTATAATCTATTATTCATTTTGTCATATGAGAGATATCTGTGATAGGTTATATTTCAATTTGAGGGACTCTAAATTTGGCTGGATGTTTAGAAAATACCTACTTTTTAAAATTTTTGAAGTAGGATCTTGCTAGGTTGCCACTAAGTTGCTGAGGCTAACTTTAAACCTGCAATCATCCAGTTTCAGTCTCCTATGTATTGGGATTATAGGCATGCACCAGGACACTTGGCCAAAGAATTATCTTCTAAAGAGATACCACATAAGTTTATTGCAAAGTTATGCACAAGATAACTAGTCTTATTTATAATGGCTATAAATTTCAAACAACTTAATGATTAATAATTAAATAAATTACATGTCAGAATAGCAGGCAGCATTGAGATTGATGGTGTGGAGCTATGTTTATTTTACACAAAAACATGAAAAACTCATCTGTATAAAAAACAAATCTCTTTCTGTGATTAAATTCACAATAGCCAAACTGTGGAAGCAGCCAAGATGTCCATCCACAGATGAATGGATTACAAAACTATGGGATATGTACACAATGGAATTTTACTCAGCCATAAAGAAGAACAAAATCATGTTCTTTGCAGGGAAATGGATGCAACTGGAAAACATTATGTTAAGTGAGATTAGTCAGTCACAAAGAGTAAAGAAACATATGTTCTCCCTAATATGCG